>CAVNYN010213639.1:0-70603 GCA_963692815.1 Nyctanthes arbor-tristis | reverse complement strand
AAATATATAAATTTTAATAAGTATATATGGGATCCTCCCCCCCCCCCCCCAAAAAAAAAAACAACCTCAATTTTGTTTAAGAAATATACCGAGTAAATTTAGTGTTTCTTTTGGCAGCTGTACTTGCAATTTACTCAAATTTTTATGTAGGGAAAAAGGTAACTTGGAAGCATGTAATCATTCGGGGCCTATTTTTAAAGTCCGTCATTCAAGTCCTACAAATCTTAAATGTAGTCCAATCTAACCATTAATAAATCTATCTATTTCTATATCTATATCTCTGCTCTCTTATCTTAATCTTAACTAGTTTTTCACTCATGTGTTGCACAGGAGATTGTCTAATCAAATAATAATTAAATTATAAATCATCATATTATCTAAAAGAGATATTTCCGTGTAATGTATCAATCACGTATCATAGAACACATTATTATTATTATTATTATTATTATTATTATTATTATGCAATTGACCTACGAAATTATTATATTATGTTATACTCTAGGTATACAAATTTTATATTACACCACACCTATTAAATGATGCACTTTGTATAGTACTTATAATATGTGAGACATTAATCTATATAACATTGAGTGTTATATATCTCACAAAAAGGATTATTAAAAGTAAGTTATTGATAAAGAAATATCTTATTCACTTATCTTAAACAAATATACTCATTTAAGTCAATTATCCCAATCAAATTTAATATATGAAGATAATCTATAAGTAACTAAAAGACATTCAAATACATTTGTGACTCATCTAGAGTTAATATATATTATAGTAGTAGTTTTATAAGGCTTCAAATAATGAGACAATATGTTTCTCAATTGATTCATATTGAATCTTTTTGTTAAGTAATTAAATTTATTAACATATATGAAATGGTTATACACAACAACTAATTAGTATTTAATCTTTTCATTTGAGTTAATATAATCTTTTATTCATGTATAAGTAATTAATTGTTTTGCTAACTAATTAAATTTATTTAATCCTATCTTTCCAACTTTTGCAAAATGGAGAACATTCACGTAATTATATACATATAGTGAAAATTATCACTTAAATTATCATATAACAAACAATTACAATCAACATAGAGAGAGCAAATATTTATTAAGAAAAAAAGGGTAAGATCAAAAATAAAGTAAAAACACCACCTGAATCAAATACTCGGCACAAGAAAAAAATTAAAAATTTTTATATAATTGAAAGTAAAAACTTTCACTATCCCAATCATGGAATTAAATGGAAAGAAAAATAAAAAGAAAAAAGAAAATATTACATTCAACACTGATTACACGGAAAGAAAATGAAAAAAAGGAAAATATACATTCCCAATACCACCCTCTTTTAACACAATTACACTATATCAATGCTACTAATTCTATAACATTTTACAACTTCTAACATCAGCTATAAAGCTAGGTAGGTAACTCGAAGCTGCAAGTTTCGTTGATGAAAGTGGAACAACAAATAAGGTTTATAAACTGCCAAGAAAACTGAAGCAGGACACCCGCAACCAAGACAGGAAAACAAAGCACAAAGCACAAGCAACACACAACAATCCCAATTGAAACAATTAAAAGTCCCAAAACAACTTAACCACAACAATTAAATACTTCAAAAATTTGAACCGCAAAATTGGAGACATGCCAATGCAAAAGCTAACAATCAAGCAGCATTACAAAGGAGATACCAATGCAAGACTAAGCAGAGACAACAGACAAATTTAGTAACATTTATACTCAAATGCAAAAATGGAAAACCAGCAATAAAAACTATGCAAAAATGTCAAACCAGCAAGCAAAGGCAATAGACATATATAGTGAAATGAAGAGGTGATAAAATTCAAGCAGTAAAGAGTCTGTGATAAATGGCTTGTTGCAAACTTCAAAGGTGTGGTTGTGAACTCTGGTTCCTACTTGATGAAAGACACAAAGTCAACTATTCTAGCTTGATATATGTCAATCTGTATTTTATGAATAATTATATCAAGATTCCAGCCATCAATAACTATAGTTAATTTGCCATGAAACCAAATCAGCCAATGAAATCAAGTATGTCCAATGAAATCAATAACTATAGTTAATCTGTGAAGCAATTCAAGTCAAAATCAAATTGTATGTCCAATTATAAAATAAATAAATAAGACCTAACAATAAAAAATAAATAGTTTTACTAAGTCAAATGAATCTGGAATTTCAAAAAAATATATATCAGCAACCATAACGATCCTCCTCCCGCCCCACCAAAATAAGAAGAAAAAGTAAAATAAAATAGAGATAGCAAAGAAACCGGGAACTACATTGTAAGACATGAGAACAATCAATCACAAGGAAAAACCAATAAGTATAGTTTATTTGGCATGAAATCAATAATGTTGTCAGTAACAATGTGTCAATCTATATTCCAACAATCAAAATCCATGTCACTGACCAGAGCCGTCGATCGAAGAGAAGATATGAATCTCTTCAATTGATTGCGTAGCACAACCGATATCAAATCGCAAGTTCTACAAAGATAAGGAAGAAAAACCTGAGGTAATCAATCTGGCAGAGAAAGCAACGAAACCCCAAAAGCGGATAAGATAGGAGGTTGATCGAAGAGATAAAGCACTTCAATTATTTGCTTAGTACAATCGATGAATTCGAAAGATCTACCATGATAAGGAAGAAAAATATGTGGAAATCGATTTAGCAGATGGAGCAAAGAAACCGTAGATCCGGTGCCTCTTAAGCAGATAAGAGGGAAGCAACAATTCCACTCCTTTTCCAAGTCTAATTGTTAAGCGTGTTTTCACAAAAACAAAGAGAACACACTCGACTAGTCGACTTCAAGTTGTACCCGCAAGGTATACCGCGGATGAAATAAAAGTACCATAATACCCCCAATAACAGTATTTTATGTGGGAAAAGTGTGGTAAAGAGATACCACCACTTCTTTCCCATTATATATATATATATATATACACACACACACATATATAAAAGGAGGATAGTTTCGGATTTTGGGTTCCCTCCAAAAAGTTGGCAACATAACTCATCTGGTGGCATAATTATTCTGGTTTTTTAAGATTATTTATTATTTAATTAATTATTTAATTTTTTTGCCTTAATTGGTGATGCTTCTTTTAATTAATGCGATTTTTAGGCTGGCCTTTTTAGTCATGTTTCTTGACCTTACACGCATTTCCCATCTTGGTTCCCTAATTCGCGTATTTTACTATCCTTTTTTTAACATATGCGATTTTTAAGCAAAGATTTTATTTTGCCTACACGCATGCATGTTATTATGCATGCATGTATATGTGTCAACCATCTAAACTACAAGCACTTCAACTTGTAGCCTAGATGTGTGTCATGTGTTACACGCATGGGCAAAATAAAATTCTCGGATTTTTAAGTTATGCTTTTTAATTCTTTTTTAACCTTATGTGCATTTCCTTTTTGGGTTCTGTGCTTCGCGTATATTTGTTCATATCTATAATAAATTTTCGCTCCTATATAATTTCCCAGCTGTATTCAGTGAGCCACATCTTCTAAAACACCTATTTTAGGACAAATTCTTCAGTGTTGGGTGTACTAGTGGGAAAGTTGTGGATTTGGTGTCTATCGTATGTGCCTATGTGGATCTAATTTTCTTTTATTTTTTTAATCTTAATCTTAAAGGTGGAAAATATTTTTTTCTCAATTGTTACCTTCTTTCTTATATTATTTTTCTTATTTTTAATATTGTATGTTATAATTGGCACTTTCACATTTATATTTAAAATAAATTATTTTGATTTGTGTTCATTAACTTATTCTTATTTAATTGTTCTTTTTAATATGTTATATGTTGGTCTGTATATTAGGAAAAGCTTCTACTTGATATGTTTAAGGCTTTTCTTCATTTACTATAGATTAAATTCCTTTCATGTATTTATTTGTTAATCATTTCTTCAAATGTTATTTTGTTATCGCATGATTTATTTTTCATTTAATGGTTCATATGTGTCAGATACAATTGTTAGTTATAATATCTTATAAAATGTTACTATTTATATACAATTTATTTTTCATTTAATGTTACTTATTTTTTTTATTTTTTATCCCGTGCAACATATGGATATAAAAGTAGTATCTAGAAAAAAATAAGTGGGGGAAACATTTTTAGACAATATTACCCTCACTAATATTTCCTAATTCCAAATATGTCCTTCAATTAAATATATTCTTAAGTTATAGTATTTTGTAATTTAATACATTTCTTAAACCTAATTGAGTAATCAAACTACATTAATGCTATAAGATTAATTTCCTTTATTATTTTTGAATTGACACGGAAACAATGACAAAGGAAATCTAACCACCACATAATGCTTATGTATAGGTTTTCAAATGGTTTATACACCCAATTATTAGTAATTATTTCCATCAGATTTTTCACTCCTCTATTATACTTCTAATAGCATATATAAATGTACCTTTAATGTCCTTGGATAACATCTAATATTTTTTTGATGCTTTGAAACTTCTATTGGTATCCTTGAAATTTAATTGAATGTGTTAGCATATTTCAATACATTAGTTGGAATGAGACATGTTTTAGATTGACGAGCGACACAAGCTTTTTTAACAATCATCAAAACAATAATTATCTCTTTGTTTGTGATAAGATTTTATATACGGGGTTCTTTATTTATTTATTTATTTTGAATTATATTTTTGTAGCTATTAATCTATTCCAACCATTGCTTTGTAGTTACACCACTTCAATCTTTCTTTCTCCAAAGGGAGAGGAGTAAATTTATAATAAGTTTATAAAGTGTGCATTATTTTATGAATGAATATACAACCAAGATTTTGGAGGACCGATTTATCACGGTATTATATGTTATGCTTGATGTTGTAAGTTGCTTCTTTTAATATGTATTATATTATTTCATGTAGTAACAAGCAATAAATTGAATGTGATATTGTTTGCTTTAGTATCGTGACTTCTGCAACATTCTATGACTGAAGAGATAATTTATTCAGTACTTATTTTGTGAAAATAGTGTTTTAAAACTGATTAATAATTGGTTCGTACGTATTTATAAAGACTTATAAAGACGAATCTCATGAATACTGATTGACAAAACCACGTGCAAAGCATGTCTTTCTTACTCGTAAAGGTATGTAAGAGAAATAGCATGAACAGAGTTGATACACGTAACAAGTGCTATACATAACTGGGTTGTCATAGCACAAAAATTACACAAATGTCCATATTGGGATACCACAAAAATTTCACTTTAGTCGCACCTATTATGCACAAAATCTGCACTCACTACTTCCAATTGTATCCTACCTTACCCTTAGTTGAGGAAACAATTCAGTGAAATGTGACTACAAAAAATTCACACAAATCTAGCAGTCTCGAGTTACAACTAAACAATGAAGATTTGATAAATTTTGCCCTTGAAAGGACTACATTGGAGTCAATCACTTGAATTTTGCCCCATATATATCCGCTAA
Source organism: Nyctanthes arbor-tristis (assembly GCA_963692815.1). Lineage (NCBI taxonomy): Eukaryota > Viridiplantae > Streptophyta > Magnoliopsida > Lamiales > Oleaceae > Nyctanthes > Nyctanthes arbor-tristis. The sequence goes on along the minus strand of CAVNYN010213639.1, from coordinate 65,093 downwards.
AGCAAGTGAAGCAAAAAAATAAAATACTACACCTAGAGAGAGGGCTTTCAAGAACACATTCCACTGACCCGTTTCTGCAATTGATGCTCTGATTGTCATGGGTGCAGATAGTCACAAAATGCGCCTTTTTTGCAATGCCCACTTTCATAAAATTTACATACTCGCTGTCCTTTTGGAAGAGGCCTCGAGTATCCACCGGTAGCACCACCTCCTCCATACGGATGCCTGCTCCAGGGGAGTCTGCCCCTGCCAAATCCTTGGTCCCCGCTTTGGTAACCCCAATCTCTAGGACTACTAAATCTTTCCCCCACAATTTTCCGCTGGTTATCCCATGGAAGACTGCCGTTTGGAGCACTATGATTCATGTTTGGATTTGCCCATGATTGGCCCGGGTTTGTAAAACCCAGGTTTGGAATTCCTCGACCAGGTCCACCCAACACCAGATTAACATTACCCTGAACGGTGACCAGATTAATGTTGCCCTGAACTGTCCCCCAACCAGGATCCACAGTCTCAGATCCTGTGCCAAGAGCAAGAGTCGTGCCAACCATGTCTTGACTTGTGTTTTGTGCAGAAGGATGGAATTCTGATCCGGTATCTGCACGAAAAACTGGTCCATTTGTTTCACCTTCACTACTTGCCGATGACTGTACACATGAACTCCTAAATGGATCTAGAGCATTTGCCTGAGACTGACAACTTAACTGTATATGCTCCCCACTAGAACTCAGGGATTCGCTTTTTCCAGGATCAGGTGTACGACTGAACTCCTGAATCGAACTAAAACAACCATCTTTACAATCTTGAATTAATTCCTTTTCAAACTTAATCGCTGAAGTCGGGGAAGGCAAGCCACCTTGTGGCATTTCATCAGCTTGAGCCAATAAATCCGATATTGAATCCTCACCAAGAGCATCAACAAACTCAATTTTTTCACTATCTGATGCTGGCCAACTAGTTATTTCTGACATAGGACGTGAGGAAGAAGAAAGTGTCAGTAGGTCAGCCAGAGCAGAATCTGTATTAGTCAGCGGTTTAGGAGGTTTCACGGCAGATGTGGAGACAGGACCAGCATCCCAGTCCCCAACTGATGTTTTTGCTTGCGAAGGATAGTGTCCAAACCATTCATCAGGAGCAGAACTTGGTAATTTGAAGACAACTGAACTTTGCATAGGAACATCAGAACATGCAGACTGCTGCTTTTCAGCCGTCTGGACTTCCCAATGCTCGACACTTGTCTCGACGGTAGGAGGAGGTCGTGAGAGATCTATGCCACCTTCATGTTTAGGTAAATCAGATGACTTGGCTACAGGTACAAAGTCAGAGCTGGCCCCTGTAGTGTTTGATCTGAAGTCTCCGAGTGGAAAACCCGAATTCATTTGAGAAGATTGACCTGAACTCTGATGACTAAGTTTATTGTCAGGATAATTTCCACCCTGTATCTGATTTTCAGTTCCACTTGAATCTTTCTCTCTGTGCTGTGTACTATGGGCGAAAACTATTTGTGGCCGGGAGGAGGAAGCCGACTCATCTTGCCTTGCAACTCCAGTATCACAACTAACTACCCTATTACCAGAAATAGCTTCAAATTCCTGTGACTGTGAAGACATGTTAGCTGGTAACTTTCTTGCTTCATGGAATCGTCCTTCCAAAGGATCTTTTAAAAGCATGGAGTCATATTCCTCGTGATTTGTCCATATCCTCAAATCAGGTGGAAGTAGTGCACTCATGCTCTGCTTCCGCAAGTACATCATGGAAAATGGTCCTTGAATTTTACCATGGGGGTCACGGTAGTGCCACAAATTTTCCGTTTCAAGATCATCAGCAGACGGTAAGTTTCCAGTGGAGACTCTCGTGATTGAAGTGTCCAATCCAGACTTCATGGGTTGATCACTCCCACCGGTGGTTGGGCAACAAATATTTACTTGACTTGCATCTCTCTCCCAACTTTGAGATCCACTAGCATCTACTTTCTCATCAACTCTGTTCTGCACCTTGGTTAACCCCTCTTCTTTACCTGAGTACCAGATTTAGTGCACCTCTTTGAGTAATTTAAGGTAAGGGGGGAAAAGAGTAAACAGGACAACCAATGAAAACACACTTCTAAGTATACAAATCCCCAAAATGTAGTGTTACCCGGCTTCTTGTTTTTACCATCTTTGGTATCTTCTTCTGATTCATCATTGGGATTCATCTTTGGATCAGCATGAATTTCTGGAACTTCACAAAGTCTCTGCTGGCCTTCTACAGATATCTTCAGAAGCTCTACTTCTTTTATACATTCTCTGAACGTGAAGAGAGGTCAAGGAAATACAAGAAACACATGCATTGTGTTTGATCATTGCTCGTGTCACAGTTTGAAGAATAAAAACAATGACAAAATATTCATCATCCAAATTGGTAAATGCCACCACGTCAGAGATAAAAGAGAAGTGGAACTATAAAATGCTTGCCCTATTCAAATTGTATGGGAGATAACTGTGAGATGTTAAAAACCCAAAAACGAAACAAACACGAAAATTTATATAAACAATCAAAGGTTAAAAATAAGTCATCTTAAATTATTTCTCATCAATGTTTTCTCATAAAATCAAAGTGAAACTACGAAAGGCTTGCCCTATTACATTCAAATTGTATGGGGAAGTATGAAGATGTTAAAGTAAGCGAAAAAGAAACAATTATGAAAATATGCCTAATCAACGGTTAAATATAAGCCATCTTAAAGAATTTCTGGTTGGTGTCTTCTCATAAAACCATTGATTCACAAAACACTACCTGATGGAGATTATTACCATGAATAAATGTTCCTAGACGATTCACCTGAACAAGAATATAAAGACGACCCAAGTATGCCAGACAAACTTGAGTACGTCAAACCATTCTTTTGATCTAAAAATTCATCTAAAATTCAAAAGATTTTAGAGAGGATATTCTTCCTTCTGCTCCTGCTCGCTTGCTTGCTCGAGAAGGGCACTGAGCCTTATTATCTCTGCTTCCCATGGCTATGCTCAAAAATGAAAATAGGAAAAAGAACGATAATAAGAATAGATATTAGGTCATGAGATTAAAAGATTTAATTAAAAGCTTATTTGGTAGAATCCTTAATGTAGTTTATGATTTAAATTTGGTCAAATATAATTTTTAACTATATATTCATAAAACCCACAGCTACCACCAACTCATATGCTACTAATTTTTATCTACTTACAGTCTCAAAAACTTATTGTCTACCCCAATCAAGCTAGAAATATGGTTACTTGTCAAACTTGTAAATCACCCAGCTCTGCACCACCCCCACCCCCCCTCCAAAAAAAAATTAAAATAAATAAATAAATAAAATAAAAAATTAATAAATAATAATGATAATAAAATGAAATAAAATAAAGTAAAAACTCCCACCGTAAATGAACATAAACAGCAGAAACTAGCACAGAACCCAAAGGTACAAGAGATGTGAGTGAGGAATTTAAAGTTTAAAGTGAAAAAACTGATAAACAATATGGAAAAATTTATGCCCTATGCGAAACCGGGGCACCTCAAGAACTACAACAGAAGGAAACTAACAAACTCACCTCATTCAGCCTGACTGCTTGAAGAGCTATAGCTTTCTTTTGCATGTCTCCCTAAATATTAGCAAATAGTCAGGTGCATTACTTCGTCTGAACTTTTAATTAGTACCAGTATGCATACTTACAATGGTCAATGGTTTTCCATGGCCACACCTTATGTTCTGACGCAATTGTCTGCACTCATCCTGAACAAGCAAAAAAAGCATGTCAAAGGAAGTTAAGAGATCTCCAAAAAGAATGGATGTGAAAATACACCGTAGCAATTATTTTGAACACCATACAATTCAAGCATTGCTTCATTTCCATTAAGCCTTGTATATAGTAATGTTTCAGGGAAAACATATCTAGAAAAGGCATTGTCAGATTTTCATAAACTGATTCAAAAGGAATATATTTTTGGCGCCTACAGGTGAAGATGCACTTCTTCCTATTCCAGCCCTCTCCCTTCATAGGACTCTAGGACCTCTGAGACTGAATAATAATTCAAACATGCAATTATATTTTCAGGAAACTTTATCCACTTTTAATAACACATTTCAGATTAGGGTTTTTGGATCACAAATAGAAACTGATTACTTAAACTGGCTCCATAAACAGAAAGGACTTCAAGAAGTGCAGAGACTTCAATGTTTAAGTTATAGAATAAATCCTCACAGCAATGCCAAATAGAAGACCAGAAATATCTAACAATACAGCCCAATACTGCCGCTAGTATTGCTTCCCACTTTCTTGACATAACACAGTTGCAACGTTCAGAGAGAAGCAAAGAAGTTGATCAAATATGTATCTCCATCACCTCAGTAAATTCTTGATCTGAAACAGAATCAATTGAAAGAAACTCTCTTTTATCGAAGTTTAGAACCTCAAGCATTACATCAGCTGTCTGACAGCCAATTTTCTGTTGTTCAGCCCCCTTACCTGTACCTGAATTCCAGATTTTAGAACTTAACTAATTCAGTAAATGTTTGACCAGCAAAAGAACATTTACACGGGAGGGAGGGAGGGGGAGAGAGAGAGCAATGCAGATATATACCTACGACTTGTACCAGCCTGTAAAAATCATCCCTATGGTCATTACTCGGTATTCTGATTCGTATAATCGAGCCAACAACCACATCATGGAACTTCTCCTTATCTCTGATGAGGGTCTCCATCAAATTTCTTCGTAAATAAATCAAGCTAATGTTATGAGAATCAACTGCGGCATATTCATCTAAATTTTTCTGAGGTGGTCTCTCTTGCATATGGTCCTTAGACATCCATTCAGTACCCCTGTTAAGGATTGGTCTGTGCATCCCTATATCAACATTTGAGGTTTCTGAGCTTCTGTGAATGTAAGGCTGGTCTGCACCATTGTCAGTGATTGGCATTTCTGCATTATGGTTCACAACATTGGCACCTTTTCCACTACTAGTCTTTAATTCTTTGTCAATGCTTGATTTCTCCATTCTTGATGGGTCCGTACCGACCAAACCATGCGGTTCTAATGGCTTATTCAGCTCAAACTGTTCAGAAGACCTGTGCGACTTAGAAACTCTTTTACCATGTGACTTAGAAACTCTTTTACCACGTCCATTAAGATCTAAGCCACTTAACTGCCGTTTATGAGTCGCCGAAGCCACATCTTTGCATGGTTTCTTAGCTTGAGTAACCTCACTGATTGTCAGTGATAGCTTCTCTTTCAAGCAAACCCAATACACCTTGAAGAGATACTCCCAGCTAGTTTTGTCATCAAAATCAACTTGAACCTGCAGAAATAATTTCACTAGAATGTCAGCATAAAGTAGCAACGAGCCAGGTGCGTGTTTGGTTAATCTTATAAAATGGTGGAATTGTTTAAAACTGGCACAGGCAACAATACAAAGAAGTGAAAGGGTCAAACTGGTGACTAAAAATTTTAAATCATATATATAAACAGTCATAAAAAGTAAGAAACAAGTTAGTTTTTATCAAATCAACTGTATCAACAAAAAGCATATGAAATTATTTTAGAATTCATAACAGAAAACGAGAAACATTAGTTTTCAGACAACGAGAACCATTAGTTTTCAGACTATCACAACACAAAATTATGCCTCCGTTAGCACTCCATTTCTATTTACTTCAAACAATTGCTAAAACCAATCACGTTCACATACATATACTATACAAAACTGTACCACTCATTCTATTTATGTTTGAAATAGAAATGAAGTGCTAAGCAGGCGTAGTAAGCTTTATAACTAACAAATCATCATATAGAAAGGCTGCCACTCTGTTGAGTGTTGAAATCATGTTTGCCAAAGCATCAGTTTCATCTTCTGCCAATATTGATAAAACTGCATGTTCTTAGGAATACAGATAACATATTTTCTTTTTGCCATTTTAGGACCGAGACCCTGTATGCTTTGTCAGACTATGTTCACCGTGAAGGTTTCCCAAGCACGAGATTTCACTGGTCAAATATGAGAGATGTAAAAAAAACATGCAGAAACTTAGCTAGAGTATGGAACAACTAAAGAGCTCCTCAATCTGAATGAACCAAAGAATTTGACTTTGAATGGGTCACAGCAGAACTAGAAAGAAAGAAAAAGGGCAAAAAGCACTTTGGAAGGTAATAGAGAGAGAGCTGGGCAGAGGCACAGTATCTATGAATTCTAAATGATAAGATGGGAAATAAAATGCCCACAACCTTAGATGCACACACACGTAAGATATCCTCCTAAGTGGCTGTTTGAAGCTATTTATTCAAATTCAATTATAATGAGGTGAAATGAGTGGTGTAGATTTAATAAAAGTTTAAAATTTGTGGTTATAAATGAGCAGTTGTCAAATCAGTGGTCAAATCAGTGATAGGTGAGATTATAATGTATTTTCATAAAGAGAATCAAACACTCTCTAAATATATGCTGTTGTATCCACGGTAGTGGTCAGAATCAGCAGGGAGCTGTTTTAAATTTCAATAAATTCACTGCAAAAGTAACAATAAGTTCACCAGGTTTCAGCTAACAAGGAAGTAATTTTGCACCCATTTTATACCAAGTTGATCTTCCTTGGTATATTGACAGAACTGATATGAGACAAGTATAAAATCCAACTAAAGCTAAATTAGATTTAATAATTACAAAAAAGGTTCAGCATATCCAGCCAAATTTACTCCTGATAAATGAATGTTTTTATGGCCTTAAAGATATTCATGTATCTCATAGCTGGTTACTTTCCTTTTAAGACTTTCTTTTTTAGCTTTCGTCAGCTTGTAAGAAATCCAAGGCAAATATAAGACCAGACAAATTTGGATACAAAGTGTTAGATAGTAAGCAGAAGATGTCAATAGAATATATTTTTGTAGGTTTTTTGTCAAAGTAAAAAAATCCAAGCTATTTGTGTTAAAAGCCTGAGTGATTTTAAGATATACCATAATAAAAGATATAATCTATCACCATCTATACTAGTATATAATCATAACATCATAACATCTTCGATCCATCCTAGTTCAATTCATTCATCCGCAAACCAACTAAAAGGGCGTTCAAATCTCATTATTGTGGCTAAATTACGCCAAAATTATAATTTTCATCTACCCCTTGATTTGAGAACCACTCAATTACAACCACACATTTCAAACTTGTCTAATCTCAACCACTCATTTGATCTCTCTCTTCATTATAATTTCTCCATAATTTACCTCCAATAATGAGAATCAAACGCCCTTTAAAAGACTTAACAGAGTTCAATGGTACTGTTATGGAGATTACAATGCTTCTACTACAAGAGTAATACTATTTATCTAGCCTACTAGTCTAGTTGGTATCACCACATGGGGGGATGGGTAAAGATTCATAAATACATGAGGGTATTCATTTATTTAATGACTAATAAGGAAATGACAACTACATTCGAGAGTCTCCAGTCTAGATAAATAGACTTAATCATATGCCACAATGATAGACCAGGAAGGGGTGAACTTAAGAAGAACCAAACGGAAGCCCGATGGTGGATGATGTTCTCATATGTGGGGAAGAGTGGACGCATTTCTTCTCCATGGGTGCAAAATAATGAAAAGAAAAGAGAGATGAGGAGAAGGGAAGCAATGGGCTAGAGATATCACCACAATAAAAGCTATATCAGGATGAAAGGAAAAGAGAGAAAAATGGATAGGCAAAGAAACTAGCATCAATTTTTGAACCCACATCCTAAACATTACACAGTATAGCACCATAATGATGATACATAAGAAATCCTTAATCTACCCTAAATAAGGATTCACGTGTGGACTTTAAAAATGGTCTGATTTTCTTCATGAAAAAATTGTTTCGCAGGACAAATAAGAAAGCATACACGAACTCATTACTGAGGAAAGTCCTCCACATAAATGATTTTTCAGACGGGTAGAACATCTAGTTTTAAAACATATAGAAAATGCCAGCAGATATACTAAACGAATCAGCCATCCGGGTTCTTACTGAAATTTTGAACAGAAAAATTCGAGAAAATAGATATACAAACACATATTTGGTCATGCACTCATAAAGTGGCCTTTTTTTTTTAAAAAGATAGATGCAGTATCAACATGTGGAATCTTCATGAAACCAACAATAAACTTAAGTCACAGATCCCTGTGCGTATAAGCAAATACCTTGCAAGCTCATCCAGATATTCTAAGAAGAAACTTGCATAATAAAAGAACAGAACTTTTTGAAGTTGTGAAGGAGATCATTGTGCATACCGATTCACTGTTTGCTAGGTCTTTCTTTTCGATCAGCAAGATAATCTTCATGCACGTAGAACAAAATCCTTTGTTTCCCCTAACGCACACGTAGTCCGCATCTTTTGTGCAGCCCTTGCACAGTGAATAGGTGCAAGTGTAACACATATAATGTGAAGGCTTTGTACAGAGATTACATATGTGCCAACCTGAAGAACATAGCAACACAAGAACATGTACGTATCTTAATTCTGCAAGTTCATCAAGCACCCTACATATGACTGGTTATATTCCAGGTGTTCAAGACAATAGTCAGTTTAAAGGTAAGATAACATGCATGAAAAATGATAAGAAAATATACCGGGAAAGAAGCCCAAAATTGGAAAGAATAGTAAGCAAGCCTAACATTTGGAAAAGCTTTTTAGAAAAGTATACTGTTATACTCAATCCAAGAAGAGTTATTTGGCATTGTTTGAATGCTGAAAATAGCATGAAAGCAAACCGGAAACTTCATTGGAGATGTAAAATTTTGTCTTCGATCAAAAAATTAGAATCCATTTTAAAATTCCATAATAGCTGACTAAGACTGCTAAATAAGGAAACCAACAAAAAGGTTGATTAATTCTCATGCAAAAGGAAAGAATTAAAAACAAATCTTCAGGATCTGAAAATTTTGTACACTTACCATACAACCTAAAAGAAATACGCACAGAGAAATCAATGACTAACAATAAGGCTAGCTAGGTTCAAATTTAAATTTAGACCAAAAAAAAAAAAGTCTCTAATTTGAAGCATCAGGTAGTAATCTATATATTTATAATACTAACTAAGTGGCTAGTTAATTTTTCCCGCCTAAAACTAGCATCCTAAGGGAATTAGGAATCTAATGTCACGATGATGTCATGCTCATGTCTCATTTATTTTTCTATTTTTATTTTCGTTCATCCTGATAATAATAATCGGATAATACTAAATAAGTGGTGGGTTAAATTTTTAATTTTTCATAGTAATTTTTAATGATCTATTTATCTACTCACCTTAGAGCTTGTTTGATGCTCTTTATTTCTCTTTTCTTTACCAGTTTATAATTTTATCTACCACTGATTTGACATTTAATTTGAATACTATTTAATTACAACCACATATTTTACTCCTTTTTACATTCCCAATACACATTCTCCCTCTCTCCTCATTATAAATTCTCCCAATTTTGGAAAAAAAAAAAAAGCATCAAACAAGCTCTTAATCTTTTTTTTTTTAATTTTCAGAATTTTGTTTATTAAATCTTTTAATTTTGCATAGTAATTTTTAATCATCTCCCAGTTGCTGAGGCGGAACTTTTGACCTTTAGAGATGCTTTAGATTTTGATTAACCAAGTACGTGTATCAATTAAATTCTTAATTATATCTTTCTTTGCGTTTAACTGGTAAGTGCAGTAATCAAATTCGTAATTATCTCTTTCCTTTTATATTTGAATAATCAAAGCAACTTTTAGGCCGCCTAATCAGGTAAGTATACAAGCAGCTCTATATATAAATATATACTATATATATTGCACATCTATATTTGCCAACAATCGATCAATTAACATAGAATATCAATTTTGGAAGCAGTTGCACATATTTTTCTTTTAGTTAATTTTTAGTCCGAGTGATCTGTTCGATGAATGTGTATCACTTTTATTTTTTATCGTTTAATTAATTGTTTGCTTTAGTTTTTAGAGATGTATATGTGTTGCACGGGTAGATTAGCTAGTAAAACATTATATTAACCTCATAATAAACCCCTCTAAGGTTCAGTTAAAAATAAGATCTACAGTAAGTTCTTAATTAAGTATGGCATACATATGGCTGATTACATCCCATAATCATTATTTGTAAGACTTCCATTGATGAAACTGTAAAAATAATTATTAGTTTACAGATCATATACGGTAAACAACAAACCAAATGTTTTTCATTGATCAGATGTAAACAAAACTACATCTTAAGAAAAGGAGACTTGTAAATTGATAGCTATATGGTCACTTGACTCTCCCATTTTTATCTCTTTCCTATTTATACTGTACTTTCTTCATTCAACACAACTCTCTCTCTTTCTTTCTTTAACTTATATGACCAAACAAGTGGCTGATGTGATTTGGTTTGTCAATAAAATAATATAGAAACTTACTTTAAACAATTGCTACCTTAAACTCTCTCAAGCTTGGCTCAGTTGCCAGAGAACCAGCATCAGATACAGGAATGTTGGTCTTTTTAGAAGTTTTAGTGCTTCCAAAACTATCTACTTCTAATATGTGAGACGATAAAAATATTTGAAGGTTTCCATAAATGATGCAGATCATAAATGAAAATTTTTTTTAAGATATCTTGTCTAAATACCGAGTATAACTCTACTGCTTAACATGAATAGACCAGGAACTGAAGTGGCAAAAGAAGGAAAATGAAAGAGTTAATATACAACATGACAATTCGTACACCATAAAAGAGAAACATACCACAGTTCCACACAGATTTTGAACTGAAAAATGCCTCATCACGCTTAATACACGCTGGATGATACGCCTTTGGACAGTTCCTATCCAATATTAATAGAAATTTGATTAACTACAAGAGAAGCTTTTAAAGTAATATTTACTACTACTAAAATTCATGATGGAAAATTTCCACAAGTGAAAGATACAATAGTATGCTGAAAAAAGATAACTGACATCTAAATTTAATACATCAATGTAACCAATTATCCCTAGCTGAAAGATTGGGGCAACAAATGAGGTTGTTTTACTGCTAAATGATATGTCCAACGCACACTGATATATAATGAATCTGAAACCTTGAAGCTATTCAACAAAAGAACACAATGAAATTTGAAAAAGAAATAAATCCACATGAAAAAGAAATGTTGATACCTAGCATGCAGTGCATCAAAATTCAACTAACCTGCGATCGCAGAGGACGAGAGAACCTCCATCGAAGCAAATGAAGCAAACATCCTCCTCCTCTTCCTCCTGTTTTTCCCGCTTCAGTGGTGGAGGCGGAGGCATAGGCTTTGCTTCTGCTTCCACCCCCTTCACCTGCCTTCTTCTTCTCCTCTTGTGGCCACTTGCGATCACTTGCTGCCCCTTAGCTGGCAGAGACAACACCACCGGAAAAGGTTGCTGGCCCAAGACATCCCCATCGATCCCCGGCGAAGCTCCGGCCAACTGCCGCTCATCCCCATCCCGATTTACCCCGGATGTAGATGGCTCACAGTTGTCATTTCCACCCGTCCTTTCATAAGTGGCGGTAGCAGCAGCCTCTTCATCATCAAAAGCCTGCGTCTGCGCCACCGCAGCTAACAACGTTTCAATGTTATGTCGACACAACCCCGCACCATAACTCTCATTCTCCTCCGGAGAACCCATTGCCACAAAACCCTAGAATTCTCAATCACTGGAAAAATCACAAAACTTTCCTATCCACCGATAAAAGTGATGATCTGCCAGCAAAACCCCCTAAAGCAAAAAAAATTGAGGAATATTCAGACAAATACACGAAAATATAGAGAGAGAAAGATAGACATCAAATGTGGTGTGACATAATTGGCTGAGAGCAGAGGGTGGGTGGTGGGGTGGGGTTGGGTTATGGGGCGTGGGTTTACTTTACGGATAGAGGAGTATTCAGTATTATCTTTCTTTCGGCGGGCAAGTGAAAGTGGATTTTTAAGCAGAAATGTTATAGAAATCAAAGTCATTATATATATCATGTGAATTTGTAATAAGAGTCAAATGAATGGACGGAAGTAACGCACGGCATGTTTGGCTAAGCTTAAAAGTGATAATTCCTCCTTTTCTGTTCTCAGTAAACTATGATTAATTGAACTAGACTGCAATTAATACTTTTTACAATAACTGAGCACAAAGTCTGAGAAAGAATAAGTATCAGTAATGTGATATTCAGAGCTTGTTTTATAGAGATTTATGTAAAAAAAAAATAAGAGAATGTTTGGTAGAAATCTAAAGAAAGATTATTGAGAAATGTGAAAATTTATTTTTTAAAAAAATATAATTGATATTGATTTGATAAATTTTTAATTTTTTATAAATTTATAGAGAACAAGCTCTCATAAATTAGGTGCATTAATTTGTTTATGTTCAGTTTGTACAAGGAAAGATTCCTTGATTGTCTTATACCAAGACTTTTAATCAGTAAAGTGGTTTTATATCAACCTTTATATACACCCAAAAAGAAATGAAAAGTCAAAGCCTCCCTTGATCATGGAATGCTAGCTTCTACAAAGCAATACTCGAAAAATATATGATTAGGTTAAATTGTCTAACAAACATACCATTATTATTGGTTAATTCAATAAGAAAGTTTAAGCCCATTTAACAAACTAATTATGTTTTCAATTTAAGATTCAGATGTACCACACAATCTTGGCCACTATTATCACTATAGTTTTATTTCGAAATATAAATAAGTTGCTAATAGAGGCATAATTTAACAAGCACTCTGGCAGCGTGTGGATAGCTAAATGGTACTAACGATCCTCAAATTTTATAATAATAAATATTTTATATAAAAAATAACAAAATCAAGTAAGTTAAATAAAACAAAAAAAAAAAAACCGTAAACGAGGCATGTGATAAAAATTACCAAAGCCTAGGTGAGATAAAATCGAGAATTATCGATCGATAATCGATTTGTTTTAAAAATAAACATCAATTTATCAAACCTAAATAGGGAAAAGATTAACAAATTTGAAATAGTTACATTCGAATAATTATTTTTCTAAATTTAGTCAAAAATTATTGCGTTAAATAATTAGGTAAACAAAATTGGGCAAATGACGGAACCAAATTCATTGTACGTAGAAGAAATTTAAAGAAAAATAACAATAATTATGAATTATGAATTGGCAAACACGTGATGTGGGGAGTGGGGTCCATAAGTCAAATTAAAGGCATGGCTTTCCAAGTCGTCCGAGCAAAGGGGCACACTCACAAATACTCACAAATCACAATTTGTCAGTGTCATCCAAACGACGACGTCAAAGCCAAGAGTGGTCCTTCCGCGGCCTCTATGTTTGACTGCTCGCGTCAACGTCAAGCTAGTCCGTTTGCTTCCTGGTTTTCATGCTTGTTGGAATTTCATTTAGGGTCCGTTTGGCAAAATAATGGGGTTTGATTATTACATTCAATTTTGATAGACAGACCACCACATGTATACGTGGTGGCGTTCTTGTAGAGCCTAGATGTGCGCCAACACGACGTCCATGTGATTGTTGAGTGTGCGTCACGTGTTCCTGTGGTCTCTATAAATGGAGATTATAAGGTCTCTACATCAAAATTGGTCACTTATATACGTTCATGTTTTACATTATTGTGAGTAATAATCTCATTATAAGGTGTCAATCATAATTATTAATGTGGTTTCTTTCATTCACAAGTTCTCCTAGAAACGATAGTGTAATATTTTTTATTTCAACTTTATTTAGATGACCAAAAATGAAATGACATTTGGGACTAGGAAATGTCTACATATTTTAGGTGCGTACAGAATTGACTCTGTAAGAATCAATTCTTCTTGGTTTTTGTATCAATTGATTCTCAACAACACATTATTTAAAAAAAAACATATTTCACAATTCTTATACTGTGTTTTAACCACACATTCTCTCAAAAAAATCACTTGGCATAAAATTACTCTCAAGAATCTAATTCATACACACGAATCCTTTGTCATGTTAATGGTTGGTACTTTAATGGTGCCAGTTGCTAGCCATCCATAGATGTGCTCGCAAGATCTACAACTGAAATCCACCACGAACGGACAGTTATATAGTTTTTCTTTGAAATAATACTAAATAACACCACCGCTACTAATGTCCTTTTTTGAAACAGAAGCTTTATTCATTCTCAATATTGTCATCCAAGAGAGAAGCATCTAGAAAAGAGGGAATCTCGTTCCAAACCATAGAATTAGGGAAATCACAAGATTGTTTGGCTAAGTCATGCGCTGAAGCATTAGCTTGCCTCTTAGTCCATACCAGTGTGTGGTTGCTGTTCTTATGAAGAATTCTTTTCCACTCATGAATAATCGCTCCAAAATCTAATATATCAATCTTGTTCGAAAGCACAGTGTCAATAAGTTTCTTGGCATCAAATTTGAACATCATTTTTCAATAGCCGATGGCCTTCGCCCAACTTAATGCTTCACGCAAAATCCCAAGCTTCTGCGTCGTTGACCATTAATTGGTAATATATGTATTATTAAATGATAAGTAGAATTAGAGACATGTCCATATGACCCGCTCGAGCTAAATTATCGTTTAATTGCACATGGAGTGGTATTGAGATTAGTGGTGCTATATAATATTACTTATTTTATTAGTTCAATTTTATAAATGGGGCAAAAAACACTATAAGTTACCAGCTACATGTTTAATTTTAGGGTAATTCACACATACCGTCCCCAACCTTTCAACTTTTAATATGTTATGTCCTCAATCTTTAATTCTACTCCTGGGGGTCTCCAATTTTTCCCAAAATCCCTAGTTAGGTCATTGAAGACGGAAACCGTCCAATCTAGCTATTAGTCGATATTTTGACCATGGATAATTTTGGTAAGATACAACAAATAAATATTTTAATTTTAAGAAATAAAAATAAATTTAAAAAAAAAAAAAGGTTAGAGCCCCTCTAAAGCTGCCATTTATGGCAGCCAAAGGGCTGTCGGAAATGACAGTAGAGGAGGGGGAGAGTCTCTCCCTCATGCTTGCTACCAGAACGCAGTAAGCACGGGGGAGACTCCCCCGGCCCAGTGCTGCCATTTCTGGCAGCCCTTTGGCTGGCGAAAATGGCACCAGAGAGTCTCTCCCTTTCCCCCACTGCCATTTCTGAGCTGCCGGAAACGACAGCTTTGGGGGTCCCCCAACATTTTTTTAAATTTATTTTTATTTTTTAAAATTAAAATATTTAATTTTTGTATCTTACCAAAATTAACCAAGTCAAAGTGTTGACTAACGACTAGGTAGAACGATTTCCGTCTTCAGGGACTTGGTTGAGGATTTTGGGAAAGATTGGGGACCTTTAGGAGTAGAATTAAATGTTGGGGACGTGATCTATTAAAAAGTTGAAAGATTGGGGTGGTAAATGTAAATTACCCTTTTATAAGTTATGTAGTTGTTAGATTGCTAGTTGCTGGCCTACATAATGTTTCACTTAAGTGTAAATTATCTTCTTTTATTATCTAAATTTGTTCTATTCATTCTTCTGTACTATTTATTTGAGAGGTTGTTTTAATAAAAAAATAGTTAGGTTTTTCATAAGTTCATTCTTGGTATAAAGTCTACTTTTAAAATTTCTAAAGTTAAATAACAAATATGTTGAAAATTTTCTTTTATATAACAGAAAACTTTTAATACATAAAGCAAGTATCACCAGACTACGAACGAGTGAAGTAGCACACCACTTTGAATTATTTCAATTAAAAATAATTTAAAAACTGGGATGCTAAAGATGGGCTACTAGCAAAGGAGAATTTTAATAGTGACGCTTCAAAAATAGTTCACCCGAGAGAGTTTAGATAAGGAGATAAGGGTATCGAGATAAGGGGAGATTTTGGATTTGGGATATGGGGGTGCTATTAGCATATTTTTTCTAACCTTGTTTTACAAATTATAAATATAGATAGACATATTAAATGGTTAAGGATATAGCCTAATGTTGACATGACATTTCTCTTATAGGGTGTTCACCCACTTTCAAGTCACGGAACCATTTGTCATTTAAAAAAAAAATCTTAGAAAAATAGATAGACATACATTATATTAAGATAAAGATTGTTGCGGTAATTATATGCCATGGAATTTGAAAGAAATTTTACTATCAAATCTCACTGCAAAGTTGCAAATTTGCAATAGAATAATGAGATGGTTACTGTGAATGTTTGTTGGGCCATTTTCTTTTGCCTTTTGAATGCCCATTCTAACTTGGGTTTCTTTCCTTGAATTTGTAAAGGGTTGTTTAGATGAAACCACACTTTTTTAACAATGGTTTTGAATAATACATTAGAGTTTCTTGTTGTTTGACTATCTTCCAGAAAATTTTTGTGCAAATGACCACTGACTAGATTTTTGAAGAATAAAATAAATTAGAAATTATATAAAATACAAAATTACTAGGTTACCCATAATATTATTCTTTTAAATATTCTTGTCCAAATATCTAATTAATTATTTTAATGATAACTTATTATTATTCAGTAATTTAAATGCAAACATAATTGCTGGACGAATCTTTAGTTGTTTAACAGATTTTGGTAATCTTGATGATAATAGTCTTCTCATGTGCAAGAACTAGAACTTAATCAGAAAATACTTATTAAAAGCAAGTAAAAGAGAGATCTTAGAGTAATTGGCCAAAACTATTAATTCACAGTGAGATTTCCCTCGAGCTGGCCTCTATGTGTTTGTATATTCATAGTGTAAAGATCAGTGATCCAGGCAATTGAAAGTGGGTTATGGTCCAATACTGCTTCCGCATTTCTCCCTTCCTTTCTCTCCAACTCTTTTGCATATCTCACTCTAAATTGCATGGCATCACAACTCTCATTTCAACTCATTGTTAGAGCATCACCTCAAATGGTAACAGTCTCATTGCATGCTTTCTCCAAACAACGCCTTAACGTGTGTGTGTATATATATATATATATATATATATGACAATATGGTAAAAGGATACTTGCACAACCCTCAAGATTCTCAACTTTGGAGTATTATGAGATAAGAGTTTCAAATAAAGTATCTAATTGGAATAACCAAACTTTCATTAATCGTCACACTAATATCTTACATAATAAAATAGAAGCATACTTATGTCACACTCTTGGTACTTTCTCTAATGGATTTAGAAAGCCATTAGAAATAATACCTTATTGCACTCTAAAAGAAAAAGCTTAAAAGAAAAATACTTGAAAAGGGACTTTGGAAAGAAAAACTCTTATAGGATTGAATTTGTCTTTTTGATTGATGCCTTTGCAAGAAGAAATACATTTGAATTTATAGGTAAAAGCTAGCATAGGATTCTTCTATTATTGTGGTAGCATGCTATGTAGAGCCAGGATTTCCATTATTTTGGTGGAGGTAATGCTTCTTCAGACTTTGTCTCCCACGCTTCTGATATCTGCATATTTTAAAGTGGTTTGTATTTTTGTGGAATATAATTGAGATAGGGATCGCACAGTTTTTCTTTTTCAAAGTAAATTTGAAAAAGTAGTGAGTAAAGGGGTCTTACTCAACTATTTCTCCATACGTTATTCAAACCAGTCCGGTGGGTATTCATCTAGATCTAATGATACTAGTAAATCATTTTCTCCATTGCAGCAGTTTTCACATGTATGCTATAGGTACCTCCAAAACTACTTGCATAATTCATCCTTAGTCTTCAAACTCCCACTTGCAGCTCCACGGAAGATATGGTCACACTGTAAATTCAAAATTTGCCAATCTTCTTGCTTAGCGGGGGGCTATGGCTCTACTGTAGATCACATGCTCCTGTGACTAGTAGACCATATGTTCTACCCTTCCTCAATAATTTTCTGTAGGTGTTCGAACTATTTTTGTATCTTTCACTGTAAAAAAAATTGCCATTTTGTGCACTTCTTCTGGTTTAGTGTTGTAAGCTTCACTTTTTTCAAGATCAAATTTCTTACCAGTGGTGGATATTCTTATATCATGGTAAACTGGCAACAACATATCTCTCTCATCGTCTTACTCAGGGCTTGCAGAAAAGAATCTGATATATATGTTTTTATGCTTAAGAACTTCGAGATATCTTTGTACCGCCCTTGCCACATCTCGTAGAAGCATATACATTTCCTTTAATGATTCACTGGAATTCCCCATGTCAAATAATGCTTGCACCCAATGCGGTGGAGCTCCTGGATAAATATTGACCTTGTTATAGGTTTCGTATGTCAGTGTCTTCATCCATCCTCCAATGCGACGAACCAATTGCACAGTAGATTGAACAATAGATAGGCTAGTATAAAGTCTTCTTTATTCTTGATATCCATAACACTTGGAGTGTTACACGCCTTGATTATATTTCCTTAGTCAAGCTTATCAATAGAAATATCATTCTTGTTTAGGATTTTCTCCTGATAAGGAGTATCCTTTATGGTTAACTAATGAAGCTTAAGTGTTTCTCCACTAGGGCCTTTAGATATTGGCATTTTTGCCTTCTCATTTATGACATTAGGGCCTTTGGGTACTAGCATCTTCGCTTTGTCTTGTAATGCCATCTTGGCTTCTAGTGTCGCTATCTTGGCATTTATTTCCATCTTGAATGCTCCTAGCTCATTCTTTATTTGCTCCATACCTAGTCAAGAAATCATGAATTATATTTTCCTTTCCTTTAATATGAATAATGTCAAATTTAAATAATGCAAACCACATGTGTATTCTAATTAACGGTCTTTCAGCATTGCTATTACCAAGCTTATTTGTTAATAATAGTTTAACTTGAGTATTATTAGTTCGTGTCATAAACTTTTTAGGTAATAAATATGGTTCAAACTTAGCTACTCCTTTTTTATCTGCTAGGCATTCTTTGTGATTGATATCATACCTGGTTTCTGCACCCTTGAATGTACCTGATGTGTATGTAACTAGTTTCTTTGTACAATTACATGATGGATTACATAAAAATTCTTTATGATGTTCCTTTCTCTTAAGAACAGCTCCTTAATGTAATAAGGAGGCATATGTCTCTAATATAAAGAAATCATCTTTATTTGGTATAGTTAATTCTAGTAAATGTTCACATATTCTTTTAATTTTGTTTACCATTACTGTATCTTCTTCAGTCCATTCACATTTAACTTTTTTACGGAATTTCTCAGTAAAATGAGCTTTATACCTAACGCAATTCTTAATAAACTTCTCTGAATAGTTCAATATTCCAATAAAACTTTGTAGTTCTTTAACATCCTTATTATTTCTGGGAAGTCCATTATCTTTTGACCTATATGTGGTCGTTGAATAATTTTACTATTTGTGATTTTATATCCTAAGAATTCGATTTCTCCCTTGGCTATTTCTGTCTTTTTCTTTAATAATACCACTCCATACCTTTTTGCCAGATAAAAAACTTTTTAAGATGTTCTATATGTTCTTATAAGTTTTTACTATGTATTATCTATATATACAATACAAAATTTTCTAATTGGCCTAATTATTTTATCCATTCTTTGTTCAAATATTGCTGGTGCATTCTTTAACCAAAATGACATAACTTTCCGTTCAAACTGTCCTAAGGGGTTTGGTGTAGTGAAACTAGTTAGTAGTTTGGATTTTCTTCTAGTTTAATCTGCCAATATCCTAACTTATAGTCAAATTTTGAATATATCCTACTGGTTTGGATTTCCTTTATTAATAAGTCTTTTATGGATAACTAGTAATTATTATCCTTTGTTTCAGTATTAAGCTTTCTATAATCTATTACTAATATTGCCTTTCCTCTTTTGATTTCATTATTATTCCTTACTATAAACGCTGGACTATTATAAGGACTAGTTGAGTCTTTTATTAATCCTAATTCTAATAACTCTTTAATTTGAATTTCAAGTTTCCTTTTATCTTCTTCACTATAGGGAAACTGCTTCCCCATTAATTTTGCATCTTGATTTACTAATTCTATCATAAGCTAATCCTTACCCCATTTTGCTAGACGATGTTCATGATAGCACACTTCTAACTATTTTTTCAAGTTATTCACCTAGGTTTCTAATATATAATACCGGATTTTTTTTGTTGTGGTTTTACCTCTGTATAACATCCATCATGTTTACTTGCAGAATTCTTATTCCGAGGTTTGTGGTTGATAGGTTTATGTGCAATACTTATAGCTTTGTATTCCTTGTCTGTATACAATTTATGATTACAAAGGCTTGTAAATTCAAACTTATCCTTATGTTGTGTAAATGGACTATACGTGTAGATAAAGCTAATTTTCTCTATAACACATAAAAAAATCCTCCTACTAACATATGAATCTGAAAGCATTGAAATCACCTCCTTCAAATTACAGAACTTGAAGTCCCTGAAAGAGGAAAGAGCATTCTTGGTATAAAGCACTCTCTATCTCTTATTATAATAGGTACACTTTCAACAAAATCTCTATAAATTTCTATAATATCACTCACAGTTTGTTCATATGTTGTTTTCTTAGGATTTCTTTTATAATAATGTTGTAAAAATACATTTCTTTTACATAGACTTATTCCTGATCTCTTATTTAATAGGGCATGTAATTTAATTATACAATAATCTAGTAAATAACAATGATTTCGATATAAGGGCTAAGTATACTAGTTTTGTTTGACTTTATTCCTTGTGTCATATATACGATCTCCTTGTTTCTATTTATCCTAGGAAACATCCTCTGTTTTCCTTCAATAGTTATTTGTAATAAGTTTCTCTTAATATCAAAAGGTGCTACTTTTTCAAGAAAATTCATTCCAAGTAATAGAGGACTAGCATGTCTTCATTTTATATTATCCTTGTGAATTTTAAAGGTTAATTTATATTGTTCTCCAGCTATGTGTGTTAGACATAATTCAAGGTTTACAAAAGTTCTTATTTCATAGTTAATTCCATGATAGTCTATAAAGGTAATTTCTTGAGGCAAATCTTCTTCTTCTAGATGACTTACTAGGTCAGCTCTAACATGGCTAGTACTTGCTCCTGTTTCTATGAGGGCTACAATTTCTTCATACTTATTTTGACTATTAACGTATTATGCTAGAATGAAAAAATTATCTTTATCACATCTTCTTAAATCTATACTTCTCTTATAAGTATTTTCGTTACTTACTCCTATTATTTGTTCCTATTATTTGTTGATAACTTGTACTTGGGAGGTCTCTAGTGCTCATACTTCTTTCTATTATTCTTTTAGGCATTCTAGCAATTAGTTGTCCTGAAGGGTATTGTATAATTACTCTTTGATTACTTTGGTTACCATCTATCCTTCTAGCATGTCGATGAAAATTTAGAATTATATCTTGTGGTAAAGTAACATTGTGTTTATTTAGTATTCTAGGTGACGTAAATTGTGCTATTTCCTTAAAATCATCATGAATCTCTACAAATTCTCTCGATACTTTATTAAGTTCTTTTTGATGGGGTAGTGGTGAAAGCATATAATGCTTTACAATGTAGTGATTCTACTTTACTTCTTAGAGGCATTGCTAATCTATCAATTTTATGATGCAAATTTAATCCTAGATTTACGTTTTCATCTAATAAGTTCATTGCAAAATTGGGTCTTATGGTAAATATTATCTTTTTATTAACTAGATTTCCTAATAATATTTCAAGAAGAGCGTCATAAGGGCATGTAGAATTCTGTTATCTATTATGTATAATTATATGGAGATATCCATCCGTTCTCTAAAGTATCCCTTGATCATTTTTTGAACTCCTCCATAACTACATTTTTAATTTTATCTCCAATAGGTTTCTTGACTTTAGCTAGTTCTTTATCAATTCATTCTTTTGTGATTAGTGGTATAGTTGTATTTTCTTTTACATTTTTGATACCAATAGGTACTTCATCATGCCTTTCAATACATATGCAGTTTTCCTTGTCTATGGTAGGATTGGTGTAATAAAAAATCTTTATCCCTTAAGGATAATTGTCTTTCCTTTAAGGCTTCGTATATTTCTTCTTCAAACATTACAGTTTGTGAAGTTCCTTCTTCATTTTCTATAGATGATTCTATGGTTTCCATCATTTCTTGATTCACATATACATCTACATATTCCATTTCTTCCAACTCTTTTACATCATTTAGATTTAGCTTGTATACAGAATCAGTTTTAGATATTTCATCTATGTCTTCTATTATCTCATAGTCTGAGTCGGATTGTATTTCCTCCATTAATCTTATTGCTTTAATATTTTCCTTCTTATTTTTATTAGGACAATTTTGGGATATGTATCCTACTTTATTACGAATAAAGCACTTAACATTTCTTGTAGAAGTTTTCTTTTGATTTACTTTGTGTTTTCTTAATTTTATTATTATTTTCCTTCTTCCACGATTTCTTCCGCTTTAAATATTTTTTAATTTTCCTATATCCCTTATGCCTCTTCGAGGGCTTAAGATATTTTTTAAAATTTTTCTTGTGGTAGGATTCCTAATAGATTGGTGACAACCGACTTGTGATACGACTCCTATCTGTCCGTTACAACATAAATTTGCTCTTTTTCCTTGTTTTCTAAATAAATATTGATGTAAAGAATCTTTACACCATTCAGCTACCTTTCTATTAGTAAATGCAATTCTCATTCCTAAATTATCAGTTGTTAAGTTAGGCTTTTCCCATAGTATATTTTTCCAGTACGCTCTTCCGATCTCTTTAAATAATCTTTGTCCCCAGGGCCATGGTAATTTTAGAAAATATCTATTCATGAGTTCGTATCTTCTTCCGTAGTTTCTTATCTTTTTACGTCTTTATTCATCCTATAGTAAATTTCTTCAAATTTGCATGTATATCTATCTAGTTCACACATATCTTTAATAATTCCATTTCGCTTTCTGCCTCTAACACCTCTTGTTCAAGTATACTATGTTTAGTTAAAAATTTTAGTTCCTCTAAGAAAAGTTGTCTGAACAAATTTTCTGTTCTTTGTAATATTTCTTTAAAATCTTCATTATTTAGGTTCCTCTTATTATCCTCTATAGTGTCAAGTTTCTCTCTATATTTTAGTGTCAGTATTTCGTATTTGAATAATCTATTCCACATTTTTTGCTATGTTTCCCCTAAGAGTATAAATCATAAAGTTCCATGCATCAGTTGTTTTCCATTTATGAAATGTTACTGCTAGGTCAGTAGATTTTACCCCTGCTTCTATCATTTCCTTTTTGTTACTAACACAATCTATGTTTACCCATATTCCAGTTGTAGGAATTGGTTCCGTAAATATCTTTAGAGGTGTATTCTCTTTTAGTTGCATAGGTTTTGTAAAAGTTATGTTTGATTTTTTTCATGTATCTTTTTGTAAACTTTTTCTTTTCCATTCCTTTTCTGATTTTGTTCCTGTTGCATAACCTTTTTCAATTTTTTTCTTTATTTTTTGGTTCTTTACTCTTTGATTCTGAAGCTTGGCTTGTTCCTCTACCATTTGATTGGTTGGGGGTACTTTTATTTTTTTTCTCTCTTTGGCGGATCATTCATCATATATATATATATATATATATTTACCATAAGAGATAATCTTTCCAATTCCTGTTTATAGGCCTCTAATTCTTCTTCTGTTGCTTCAAAGAATTTTGATTCTAACTCGTCTATAGTATAAATGGATAGTGGTGCTCCTATACTTATATAGGGCCCTTCAAATTTTGAGTCAATTTGTTTGTATAAAATACTTGGTCCGGTTTTTATATTTACATTCAAAATTTCTCAGTTTGTTTCTGTAGTCCTCATTTGAGTTACTATATCTTGATTCATCGCATATGTTCTTAATATTGGTCTAGTATTACTATTATATTGTTCTAAAAAGTCTCTTATTACTTTATCTTCATCTATTGGTTGATTAATTTTTACTTCGAATATATTTGGTTCATTTTGACTAATATTTATCCCTAATTTTTTAGCTATTTCTTGGATTATTATTCTTAGTTGCTCTCCTAATTACTAAGGATTCTTCATACATTTGTTGCTGTATTTTATTCTTCATTTCCTCTAATTGTGATTGATTTGTTACTTGCTTAGTTTCTTTACTAAGCTCACTAAATCCACTACTTAATTGTTCTGCTAAATTCTTGCATTTTCTCTTTATTCGTATTTGTTAGAATATTAATTTCCCGTATTTCATTTGGTATTTCCTTATCTTGAGCATTTATATCCTTTTCTCCCGTCATTCCAAATCTATTAACTAGATAATCATTCATCTAATTTAATTGTTCATTAGGCCATAAGGATGTTTCATCAAGAACTACGAATGATACTAATTTAACATAGTTATATCCACTTTCTCTATAACTTTGATTAGGTAAAATATTTTTATATATATCTTGTTTTTGTAATTTTATCTTTCATAATTTATTATTCTCGATTTTTCGCGATCGAATTTTAAAGCAGAATTATTATTAGTTTCAATGAAAAAGGGCAAAAATGTAGTTTCCTTATTTCCTTATTAGTTTTTTTCTTTATTTTAATAGTTTGGTCTAGTTTCACAAAGTTTTCATAACTTTTCCCTTTTAAATGAAGAATTTTGTTGACTTCCTCTAGCAAAGTGTTTGGCAACTAATGAGATTATTTATTTAGATTATAATCTGTCACATGACATTATTTAATTGATTTTATTTATTTTAAAAAATTAAAAAGTAAAAATCAAACAGTAATATTTTACTTTTTATGAAAAAATTAAAAGGGCTTAGAAAAATAAAAGGGCCCAAAATTAAGCCTTGAAAATGGGCCTACCCAATCCCAAACAAACCAAGGAGTTTTTTTCAAAAAAAAAAAAAAAAGCAATAAAAACAAAAAAATCAGATAACGTGAAACGTCTGAGGAACTGGGAATAGGACTCGAAACAAAACCTTCGAATTCGAACGGCTCTCAGTCGCACGTGAACCGGTGAACGGTCGCTGTCCGGTAGCTCTGCCTCTCGTCGGTCGAGTCTCCCATTTGGTCGCCGTTCGGCTGTCACTCGCTCAGCGCAGCAGCCAAAGCCTCAGGTTAGCTAACCCTCATTCTTAAGTTCCTAATTCGCAATCGGCGTTTGGAAATTGCTTGTGGGATCGCATTTAATTGTTTTGTACTTTTTTTTAATTAGTCTATTTATATTTCCAATTAGTTGGCCTATTTTTCAAGAGGAATTAGGCATACATGATGAATTAGGATTTAGGCATATAAACGAATCCAATCTTTTAAATAAAAAGATAAGTATGAGAACGTGTACATTGCTGGAATTTTTACATTGCAAACTTATGCATTATTAGATGATATTTGGTCAATAACCTATGTACTGAATTATTATGAATTTTTTCATTTGCTGGAATTTTAAAACTATTTTCACCTCTTCAATCCAACCATAATAGCACAGAAGTTCAGCTTATTGAACGGATGATACTGTCAGCTTATTGAACAGAGGATACTGTCTAGAAATTATATTTGGGTTGTGTTTTTCATTTTTTATGATTAAAAGAAAAAAAATTGGGATCTATTTGCTTGAATCCATTTGCACTTTGAGAATTATGAGTTGAGTGGTATGAACTTATGGACTTAATATATTGTTACCTATAGATGGTTTTGCTTAATTATTTTCATTGGTACTTGTAGGACGATTGAATTAGAAATAGTTATACGTCGTGCCTCTGAAATATGAATCTGGTATCAGAAAAGGAAACAGAAAGAGAAGGAAGTAGCTTTAATACGAATATAGGTAGGAGACCTTTGAATAGTGTTTTTACCTCTAAAAATGCAAGACGTGCAGTGTTTAGGTGACTTTTTGGGATGTTGTAATGCGATTCAGTGATAATAAATAATATTTTAGAATTTTTTCTTTTTTTTTTTTTAAATTTAATGTTCCAGATATCTATCTTTCACTGTATATGTTATGCTTCGTGATAAAAGGTAATTATTTGTCTCTATGTCGAGGGCCCCTTTTTAAAGCTCGCCTCGAGCCTTAGAAATCACAGATGTGCCCACGATAATTGTCAATTCATGGACTAAATCACTGGACCTCTTAATTGTGCAAATTTCTATCTAATCTTCCCATCCCTTGTAACAGTATCTAATCCGAAACAACAGTTTGAGATCTCCTTAAGCAAAATTAACACAGCACACCACAAAACTAGCTGGGAAACTCGACTACCCAGCTGGGAAATTTTATTAATAGTTCAAGAACGGTTACAGAAAAGGAGATGAGAATAGAAAGAGGAAATATCAGACGAGAAAGGAAGAAGAAAAGGGTGATGAGAATCAAATTTCTGTTTCAACAACCTGCCCTTCTCTTCCCTCGTCACAGTATAAAAACACCAAGAAAGTCGCATTACCGAAATAAGAAGCGTTGCTCAAATAACAAGCGTAATACAAATATGCAGATAAAATAAAGAAACAGAAAACGACACCGTTGCAGCGAATTTCAAATAGTTGTTGGAGCCATTGGATGCCTGGTGTTTCTCTTCTCTGTTTGCTAAGGAAAATCATGTCTGCAATGACTATCTACAAGATGCTTCGTTGATTTATTTATCTTTCGTAATTGCAGCCCTTGCTTGGTTCTTTCCCAGGCTGCTGTGGAGACTCAACAATGTCATTGTCTGGATTAACTTGTAGTCCCTTGAGATATACCCTTCACTTACCTGCAAGAGTTGTTGGGTCGAGTAATGACGGAGTTACTTTCATTACTAATATTAGGATATCAAAGGATTTCCTCTGTTTACGCAGGTACCTATTTCAATCCACATCCTCTCTGCGTACAGACTCTAGTTTGTAGTTGTATGTATGACATGTACTAAATTTATTTCTCATTTTGTTTTAACAGAAACACTGTTGTTTGTTCTGCTCAGCAACTTGCAAGGAGAACTCCATTGGTCAGATGCGCAATGGATGCTTCCTATGGCAATGCCACAGATGATTCAGCTGGTAAACTTTGTATATTTCTTAGTTACATCTGGATTTTGTTTGAGCATAGCAACATGTATTTACATACTTACCATATGGTGGTAAGTAACTGTGATGGATGCAGCCATTTTGTGTTTGCTAGACTTGTAATATTGTCCATATCTCATTGGTGGGATCGCTGTTGGGTGATTCAGATGATGAAAGAATGATGATTGCTTACTTATTGATACGTAAGGGAAACAAACCCACTTATTGATTGTTGAATCAAGAAAAAACTTCCTTGACCTTGAGTCTGCACTTTGTTCCTGAAGCCATCCATTGGGTTAAATCCTTGATTCCTATTATAAAACTTCAACAGCAATTAAAGCTACTTTGATATTGGCTCAAAACATTTTATTTTTCTCATACCACAGCCTCCAACCTAGTTAGGTCTGAGTTCTAATTTATTTCTCAGTGGCATAAACCAAACTCATTTTCTGCCTTATGACATGCTTTCCTGACGGAGAGCTAATATTTCTTGCATATTTGGTGGGCTAGAAGTCTTCTACGTAACATATACACTTTTAATTGCATTCTGATGCTTAACATGTAGTTATGCATTTTATAAAATTGCACACAGTTATATAGTATTTGCTTGATGGTAGACCTGGATTATTTGAACCTGTATGGTTAACATTATTAATATTGTTCCTCATCTCTTTCACTTACTTTTTCAATTAGCAATCTGAAATTTATCGAACCTTATATCTTTTTACTATTTTCCAGGTCCAGCAATCTTCCCCAGAATCCATGTAAAAGACCCATATAAGCGACTTGGAATTAGTAGGGAAGCTTCTGAAGATGAAATTCAAGCTGCTAGAAATTTCCTAATACTAACATATGGAGAGCACAAACCCAGTGTGGATGCTATTGAGTCAGCACATGATAAAATAATAATGCAAAAGTTCTATGAAAGGAAGAACCCTAAAATCAACATCAAGAAAAAGGTCAGGGAATTGTCTCAGTCTCGCGTTGTGCAAGCTATTACGAGCAGGTTCAGATCTCCATCAACAAATGTCATCTTGAAAACTTCCATTGCGTTTACAGTGCTTGGATTGCTTACAATCCTTTTTCCAACAGAAGAAGGCCCTACCCTTCAAGTTGCCATTTCTTTACTAGTCACCATGTATTTTATTTACGATCGGCTGAAGAGCAAACTCCGAGGTTTTCTTTATGGGTAAGCTCTTTATACTCCTAAATGAAGGTAACTTATTTTAGGCCAATGGATAGCCTCATGTCCGAGATTATTTAAGAGCCTAGATGTCCCCCCCCCTTAAAAAAAAAAAAAAAAAAAAAAAAAAGAAGGAAAGTCCAAGATTATTTAAAAATTTCGAAAATTCATTTACAATCTGGTTATTAATATTGCGGAATTACTCCATAGTTATAGTGTAGCTCTAATTTTGAATACCATATCGGTTCCATCTAGAGCATTGTATATAAGAGGTTACTATCTGGGGCGGGTCAAGTTGGAACAGGATGAAATAGGCATTCATTTCCAAAATTGTGCAAACAATTTTTAGTCAAAAAGTTAAAATGACCTGTCAGTATTGCCAAGACTGCCACTTCTTCCTCTCTTTTCCCTTTTGCGGGAGCCTTATCAATATTTTGCAGATCATTCCACTTGCATTTTTCGAGCGAGCACAGATGACATTTGGCACTTTTTCATTTTCTGATGCTCATCTATGACACCCACTTTGGATCTATCTCCGGAGCCTCCTTGTATCTGCCTACTTGGAATCTTACAAGGTCCTCTGTATGTCTATCTTTAAGTTCTGGTCGTCTGCAATTTTCTGACGAGCCTGGATGATGTTTGGGTACTTCGTCATTGGTTTGATGCTCGTGTAATGCACCCACTTGAGCCTTCTACAAAGCCTCTAGAATGTGCCTAATTTTACTTCTGCCATTGTAATGTTAATCTTCAAAAGAAGGTTTCTGGCTTGCCTATCCTGGGTGGCCCCTAACCGTGGAACAAACTTTGATAGTTCTTCTACTTGCTCTTGGGCACATGGCATAAGAGCTATACGTGTCGTTAGTCCATGTATGCGTTCTAATTCTATCACATTCTATTTTAAATTTGAATTTGGTCTAAGAAATCACATCCACATACCTCGTGGGACCCCCATGTACTACACAGTACTACTACACAAATCTCCTCTATTCAACTCCACTCATTCTCTCTTTTATTTCAAGAAAAAAATTAGTTCGTTAACAGGCGCATAGACTGTAGCTACTTGTATACTTAGAATCTACTTTTTTTTAACCCTGCAGCTCTACAAGACTTCACACCTCTTAGCTGCATTTTAATCTCTCTCTCTCTCTCTCTCTCTCTTCTTACTTGTATAAACCTACAAACACTAACACGCAGACTTTGGGAACCTTAGATATAGATCTTGCAGAGTGCTTCTTTCTAGTCATATGGACACATTTAGATATATTTCTTATCTGCATAGTTAGGTAATCAGCTTTTTTAGATCTGGTTGCCAAGACCTTTCCAGTTCCATTTGGCACATGATCATGTCTGCTGTTTGGGTCTGTTAATTAGGTGATCGTCAAAGGTGTACTTGAGCTTTTTCCAAGAACTTGTTATATGTGCCTAATTATACAGTTGTGACAACCTTTTGAATTCCAGTCTTCAATCCACACCCAAATTGTCTCGCTCCCCACTCTTTAGCGTTCCCTGAACATGGAGCAAGCTTGGATAATCCTTCACCCTTGCTGCCAGGACTAAAACAAATTTCAATATAAAAATAATGAACTATAGCCAGCCGTACTTGAGTCTTCTTATTCCTTAAACCCATGCAGCTCTCAAGCTCGCCATCCTCCCCTGACTATCATTCTCTTCTTACATGTAGACAGGGTAAAATATTGCAAAGTGATCTATTTTGAGTAGCCATAGGAGCAATTTTAGATAGTCTCATATATATGGCTTAGGGGACCAACACTTAAAATCAGAACTTTGGATCTGATTGTCAAGGCATTCTTGGACTATCCTCGTTTAAATTTCTTAGGTACATTCACGCATGCAATTAATATATGCTGATTGAATGCCTCCAGTTAATGCACAGCAAGGGCGAACAATTGCTCATAATTGTGCTATTGCATCAGGCTTTTGAATGTCAATATTCAATTGAAGCTAGGGTTGGGTATGGGCAGGTCAAGACTGGGTATGTCCGAGCTGTCCCTGATCTGCTTTTCAATTTCAATATTTAATTGAAACTTGGGATGGAAATCGGCTGGGTCAGGACCGGATATGTCCTGGCCATCCTTGACCCACCAGGTTTCCCATTACACCTTTTCAAATCCTTGGTGAAGTTAGAATGAGTATTGGTGGGGCAAGCAATTTTCAGATTTTAATTTGTCTAGGATATTCCAAACTGATAATATTATTTATAGTTTTAGACCTGTGTTCCTTTCCTACATGTCTTGTGACACTAGCTCAAACAATCTCTGAGCTTTCTCCATTTAGAGCTCTGTCAGTGATGGATGGATATGAAGTGCTAGCTGAAAATAGAATTTCACGCAGCATGCTTATTGCTTTGCCTCTTAAGTAACTGGAGAGCAGTGCTTCTTGCACATTACAATTTGGTTCAGACAGGCAGAAATTAAGATTTGAACAGTTTGAGGATGAGGAACACTTACTTTTAAGCACTGTTTAGGCTACCGGATTGGACGAGGCCGGTTCAACCAGAAAGACCGGGACCTGGCCTGAAAACCAGTTTGATTCACTTTAAAAACTGGTCATCCAACCGGTCAAAACTGGTAAAAACTGGTTATAAAAAAATGTTTTTTCTCCTCATTTTTAGGTAAGAAATAATTTTTTAAGTAAAACCGGTCTGACCTCAGTTCGACCCGATTTAGTCTTTTGAACTTTTACTGGTTACCTTTTTTGGTTCCATGACCGGTCTGGTTTTCTAAACATTGCTTTTAAATCTTGTTCTTTTTTATTGTTCCAAACATCCGATGTTCTCAGTGGTGGCTAATTATCTAGGTTTGTGAAAATCAATAATGAAACATTGAAACTGTAGCCACCTTTAAATGAAGAATTTATTCTTCAATAAACGCATTCACCCTCCCATTCATTTCACCTCTGCCAGCTTCAAGCTTCTGCCTCATTCTTTTTCCTTTTTCGATCTATTAAGGAGCTCCTGAGATTATCTGCTAGTAAGATGGGTGGAGGGTGCTGAAGATCTTATTTATCAAGGCTTTAGTTATCTCTTTAGTGCAAAATAAACATATAGTTTTATCTTTGGTACTCTGGAAGAAACTGGATAAAAAATTAGTACGAAATTGAATTAGGACTTAGATGGTATTAACAGGAGCTTAAGGAGGATAATATTTTTAACGTTCATCTAAATAGCATTTACAATGTTTATCTTATCCAGTTTGGTCTCATTTCATACTCCTCAGTAGAAAAGATATGATACACGTTATAAATGATATTAGTTTGAATTGAAACCTATAGAATATTATCCTCATTATCTCTCTTAGTAGCATCTATCATCTACCATCAATTTTATTTTATTTTATGCTAAATATTTTATTCTGTCTTTTCCCATGTGCCAAACACGACCTTAACTTGATCCAATTTAATCATGATAAAGGTTATTTAAATAATTTCTTAGTGTCTAGTTCACTGTGTTCTGAAGTTTATTGCCTAAATCAGTGCTGAATTTTGCTGTTTTCCAGGGCTGGAACTTTTGTTATCTCATGGCTTCTGGGAACATTTTTGATGGTTTCGGTGATGCCACCCATACTCAAAGGGCCAAGAAGTTTGGAAGTGACAACTTCATTGATAAGCTACATTTTCCTTTGGGCTGCTTCTACTTACCTTATATAGAGCCTGGGCTTTTGTAAATGTCTCAATTTTGACGAGGTAAACATTGGAGATTTCAAGTTTATGTACCTCCTATTAGTAGACAGGAGGGCCAGCCAATGAATGTGTTATCGTGGTAAGCAATTTGGCGTTGCTTGTAAAGTCACAGGTTTCTTTAACAAATTTTCCCGTTTGAAAACTGCTAAAAATTCATCTGCTGACGTATGGCTGTGAGTTCATTGAATTTGACTATATTTTTTCAATTTTTCGTTTAAGAATTTTTTCAGTCTTTCACCGTACGAGAAATTGGTACGCGGCATGAATTGTCTTGATCAGAGTTAGGACTTTGACATGTTACGTTTAGCAGTCGAACTTTGATGTGTTATTTTATCGGTCGGAGCCTCAACAACTCACTTGATCAGAGTTTACAATGTTTAACGCGTTGAAGCCACTAAAATTTTTGGGGCTTTTCTGGCCCTGTTAGTGTGTCTGTTTTCATCTCTAGATGGAGAACCCCGTTGACCTCCAAAAATGGCTCTTAGGTGGCGGCCAAAAAGTTCCAACCCCTCTCCCTCTCTTACGTGGATCACCTGCGCACATGGACGTCTGTAACATCCTTTGATGGTCAAGTAAGCTGGTTGGCATATGGTAACGGGTGCGGTAATATATAACGTGTAAAAACGAGAGCTATGTAATCGAATTAAGCTGAGTTACTATACCATGTGGAGAGGGGATGAGACCTCTCTACATAATATCAATATTACCTTTGTAGAATAAATATCTTCCATGATAAGTTGCATATTGCTGAGCCAACCGATTACCGTTGAGCTAGCAAATTACCCTTGAGCCAGGGGTCTTCATAGTGGCAAGAAGGAAGCAACCCCACGTGGGAAATAATCCCCTGAAGGCGGCTGAAGCAGAGGTTTTTACGATGGCCAGAGGAAATAACCACTCTTACGGTAAATATGTGACTATCGTGGGAGAAAAGGAATTGCCATCGTGGCATTCGAGTAGGATTACTCCTACTGACGTGGCTAGTCGCGTCGGCCACAGGTGGTAGGGGATCCTCCCAGCCGATATAAATATCATTTCCCAATTTACCATATGATTTTATATCATTTTTACATTTTTATAGCCATATATATAGATATGTACATGTATAGGGATTTGATGAATGAATGAATGACTGACTGGACTATTTTATTCCAAATCTGCTTCTCCTCCAATTCGTAATAAATGGTATCAAGGCCTCTTATTTGATCAGAGATTGATCATGCTGATAGGAACAATGTTCGAAGGACTCCGAATAAAGATAATGAACGAGGAATGGGAACAGATGTTGACAGAGATCCACTTATTCTTCAAGGTTCAGACCATCCGGGGATAGTGTTGGTCA
The DNA here is from genome assembly GCA_963692815.1 of Nyctanthes arbor-tristis. Classification (NCBI taxonomy): domain Eukaryota; kingdom Viridiplantae; phylum Streptophyta; class Magnoliopsida; order Lamiales; family Oleaceae; genus Nyctanthes; species Nyctanthes arbor-tristis. The sequence goes on along the minus strand of CAVNYN010213639.1, from coordinate 31,973 downwards.
TAGCCAATTTGGTTGGACGCAAATTATCTCAGTTGGAGCCAAGCAGTCAAGATTGCATTCGGTGGGGATTTATAATCGGAAGGTGTAAAAAGCCTCAAGTAGGTTCAGCTTGGTTTAATTTAAACAATGGGTGAAAGCAGATTACGCAGAGAGTGGAGTCGATCTCCAATACGTGCCTGGTGAGTGCCAATGTTGAGGCTTAGGGAACCATCGATCCACAGTTGGAAGAGTATATAAACTGAAAGGTGAACTCTATTATTAGAAAGAAAAAGGGGTTCAGGACGAGCAATTCACTCAAGAGATAACGCAACTTCCTCTGCCTGTGAACTTCAAAATGCCTACACATCTTTCAAGATATAATAATTTGTCTACTTGGTATAGTCGACGCAGTGGCTTGTCGAGTTTTTTCCTCTACATTACGCAAGGAAGCTCATGATTGGTATGACACTTTACCTCCTCGATCAGTAACGTCGTTTTTCGATCTAGTGAACAAATTTGCTCATGATAGAGTCAGTAATGAATGAATTAAACATAAACAACAGTGGTGTGGCAGCTTGAGTGCCAGTGTTGTTGCCTCAAATCCTGTGTTTCATACTAGAAGTAAACTTATTCATGAGCTAGACATTCATTATGTCCGAGATAAAGTCTTGGAAAAGAATTTCCACACATTCTGTACGAGGCATTATATACATGAGAATGGATAAGCTCACAAAATCTAGTGAGCCATAATTCCCAAAATATTTATGTTTAGTTTTCTTGGTATCAGAGCTATGGCAACTCAAAATTCCAGCAATCGCAAGCTTCAACGATTCTGCCTCGGTAGTCAAGTTTCACCATTGGTGCCACACTCTCAGAGACTCCTGTAATCAAACTCGACAGGAACAACTTCCTCCTATGGGAGCGTATGGTGTCAACTATCATAAAGGGACACAATCTGGAGGGATTTATCACTAGTGCCCAGAGAAGTTTACAACAACTCAAATCACTGCTGAAATTGGAGCAACAGTAGAGAAAATCACCAATCCTGAGTATAGAAAATGGATTTCGGTGGATTAAAAAAGAAAGGAGGAATATGTTTTTGAGACGGAGGGAGTAACTTTTTGAGGTTTAACTAATAACTTCATTAACCTAGTTTAAAACTATTAATGTACTTGAGAAAAACTTAAACTTGGTTTAAATTTACGACTCTTAAGGTATATACGTTACTATCGTGGGAGAAAAGGAATTGCCATCATGGCATTCGAGTAGGATTACTCCTACTGACGTGGCTAGTCACATTGATCCTCCTAGCCGATATAAACTACATTGATAAATATCATTTCCCAATTTAGTCTCGAGAGTTCTTACTGTGCTATCCATTTTATTGGTAAAGTCAGCTGGTTTTGAGCATTGCTCAAGAATTACCACGTCAGACGAGTTACTGGAAATAAGAGTTAATTTGTCATCGTTGTTGCACAAAATACAGCTCAAAATGATTGGGGAAGAAATATGTAAACGAGATATCTTAAAAGACTCAAATATCAAAAGCTTCAAGAGTAACAAAGAGTCTCTCTGTACTTGACACACCTTATGTGACACAAAGCAGCAAACAAAATTTTCCTGACTGCATTTCATATAAAGAAGACGGCAATGCTGCCTATTGAGTACTAGTAGTACAAAAAACCTGTTGACTTGGCCCTGAGACAGAGCATGTTGTAGTCGAGGCAGAAACGCTTACTGAGATTCTAGAGAGATCTACAATTCCTGTTTCAGAACATCACATTTCCATGCTTTAGACATCATATGGGTGCAATTCTCGAAAATGAAAAGAAAAAAAAAGTAGTTTAAAAGCAACTAGTAGCTCTAGGTAGCACAAAAGGGTTCTTGAATGTGAATCATAAGTCTGCAGTTTTGAGTACCGAATATCTTGATCAGCATCAATCATAATAATATATAAAGAACGGAATATTTGTCTTTAAATCGACACAACCAAGTAATTATTCTCTTTCATGACAAACGGCTACCTATTATGAAGACTTACCTGCATACATTAGATGTGATCAAAATTATTCATCCACCAAAAAGAAACAAGCTAAAGGATTATTACTGTAAAGTAAAAGATAAAGAAATAAATCCTAAAAGCAGAATTCAATGTTATATTTTCAAGGTTAGCAAGCCTGCCTGATTATTTGAAGCTTGGCCATGGAGTCTATGTGGCATCATATTCAAATCAATCATTGTAGTGTCCGTCTCCATAGGCCTGTCAGCATCAGTGCATGAATTTGGAACAGCAGAGTCCTCAAGATCCTGCTGCTCACCCTGAACAATTGGCTTGGCCAAGTTACTAGATTCCCTCTTGTTTTCACTTGAATCGATAGGTTGTGTAGCCGGCTCCTCTTCAGAGCCAGATGCATTTCCTTGAAACTGTAGACAAAAAACACAGGCAGTAATTCATAGGTGAGAAGCAATTGAACGATACAAAAGAATCAAACATAATATATTAGAGTTAAGAAATGACAACCTGAACTCTCTGCCTTAAAAGAAGATATCTTCCATGAGTTCTTTTGCCTCCAACATGTACAATCATATCACATTGCAAACAGAGCGAGCTTCCGTCCACTTCGCAATAAAAAAATGCTGGGCAAATGGATAATTAGTTTTATCCTTTTAAGTTTTAGATTACAACAAACAGTCCTTGTCCTAAAAAAATATTACAATGCAAGGACATGAGCAATTAAGAAAGTGAAAGCAAGACAAATATCTGCATACCAGGTGAATTTTCACATATATCACAACGAGGCACATCAATGGGATCAGCAAGGCCAACTCTCACGTGTCTACTAGCTAGCTTATTACACATGTGAACCTGTGATCCCCATTTATAAACAAATGCATGTCAAGAAAAATATGGAACTCCTCAAATCTGATAATAAATTTTTTGCAACACGTTAACCAAACCTGCCTTGACAGGCTCCATCCGGTTCACTGAAAAAAGTCACACACTGTTATGCATTTGATGAATGATTATCAGGCCCCTTTTTTTTTAAATTTATTTATTCATTAGGTATCCCTCCTCTTCCTTTTGTTGTTTTTATTTTCCCTCTTAACAAGGGACTTGCATACTTTTGCAGCTATTTCTCTCTCTTCCAAGTCTCATTGCTCTGGAAACTTGAAACCCCCCAAGTGCTTTGCTAACTTTTAAGGAAAATATTACTTCTCTTGATTAACCCAACAATTTTTAATATCCTCAATATGTTGATTTCGTTAAATATGTTTACTTTTGAGTGTGATGAATGGTTTTTACTTCGTATAGAAATAATTTCTGCAACCAAAATAAATAATTGTTCAATATTCTTTAATCAGGTTCCCAGTAGAGCATTTAAATATAGAAAGAAATGATGAAACAAAGTTTGGTAATGGAAGTATGTTAGGATGAAAAAGCTTAAATTGTATGTAATGCATATGGTTCAAGGAAAGATTTAAGCATCCATAAAGGGCATACATAAAGAAATACATAAAAATATATCAGACACCGAGAACTATATTCAAGGAAAGGTTTCAAAGCGACCAAGGTATATGTGAACTGAGCAAATTTATGGTGCGTTTTTAAAGTAAGGATAATGCAGAAAGCTTTTCATATCAATGCCGAATGTTGACCATGAACTTGCTAGTCAAGATAAAATTCAAATTTCAAGGTGTAGGATATAGAATGCTTATGTATTACCTTAAGTAGTAACTATACTTATGTATTGGATGACATTTAGCAAAAAGTAAGCCTTTAATGCTTATCTAATGAAATTTCTAGCCTTCGCACTTTGCAGCAGTTATATACTTATATTCATGATTTTTTCCTTCTGGACCAATAGATTTTAACATATTACCATTCTCAGGTAGTTAGATGATCATCAGCTGTCTTCAGAAAAATCTTCAGTGAAACCAATTATCTAGAAAATATTCCAACCTTTAGCATAGTAAAAAGCCCACCACATTTTTCTGGGATTAAATCAAACAGGCAAACTGTCAAACATTTAACAGTCACTTTCATCCACCTTCCATTAAAAAAGGAAAAGATTTCCTAAAACACATATATGAACCACATATAGACAGTTCCAGCAAGATTTCATACTTGAAAACACATGGGCACATAAGGCATACTAAAAGAGGTAGGAGAAAAAGAAAGACCTTTTCGTCACAGGAGCTACAAAGAGCGGCCTCATCTGCAGCACAGAAGAGAATGGCCGCAGCACTCTCACATACATCACAAAGCGTCCGCATGCTTCATTTCTTAGATACTCCAACACTATTTCAATACCCAAAACCCCAATGCTCGACAACACAGATTATAAAGACAGAACACAAGAGCCAAGTTCACCAACTGCTATATGGAGCCATACATCCCTTCACTACACCCAGATATTTGATGATGATATTTTCTGGGTCCGACGTTTGTTTTGTGGGTATTGTTGTTAATGGTGCTGGCTCTGTTTGATTTGAGAATTATTAAGTATGATAATAATATACAAGGACAGGTACAAGAATCGATTCAGTCGAATAATATTCAAGAAAATAACAAACGGAATGCGTGGCTTAACATCACTTTGCGTCCACTCTCGGGCAGTCCGCAGCCACAAATTTAAAGGCAGTGGGGTCGAAATCTCGTGACAATTTATTCTCGCCATTAGTAACCCATCGTAACCCTGGCCCAGAAGATTTCTTCTTCTATGGTTCTAATCAAATCTGTAGCATTTTGCTTTGCTTCCATCTTGTTTTGTGATTATAATTAGTGATGAGCGGGTAAACACTTGAGAAGTTGACTGGCTAATGAAAAAAAAATACTTCGAAAATTAATGGTAATTTTGATTTCCTGTCAGCGTCGCCAGACTGGACACATGGTAGGAGAAGACACGTGTTCGTGTGAATACGTTTTTATGGGTGTAGATATAAAAACTTAACTGAACACACAAAAATGTAATAAAATTTTCGACAAGTTTTTGAACACTACTTTATGAAAAAAGTAACTAAACTATTTGTTGAAGCAATATATTTACGACATAACTATACCTATGAAATCTAAAACCAATACATCTTAAAATAAATAACCAATTACAAAATAGTATTTGTACATTATCGTGAGTTATACAATTTTCTAAGGAAACATATAGGACTCTGAATTTAGAGCCAGACTTCCAATCACATTATGTCACCTCATCAGCGGCAGGTAAGTTGGCATCATATGATTAGGAGTCTGACTCTAAATTCAAAGCTCTATCTATTTCAATAGACGGACACCGTGAGTTACTGCATATATATCTCTAACATGTCTGGCAAAGTGATATATCTTTTGGACACATGTCAATCTTGGAATAAGATTTATCAAAGCACTGGTGACAAAAAGATCAGAAGACTAGTAACCAAATAAATGGATGCTTTATGGCCAAATAGTGTAGGTGTGCAATAGGATATATGAATGATGAAGTCAAATTTACCAAATTAGAGCCTCCTTCCTCTCTCCCATAGGGGATATGCAATTTATAGAGGACGTGGAACAAACTTGAAAGAGTAAGGTGCGACAAGTTCAGTTTTTCTATAAAGTCAGATCGAGCTCTTGTATAGAGTTCGAGAACTAATATAAAACAGTCAGGTGTAACTTGTGACTTAACTGTCACAAGTGACTTGTGAATTGACTGCTTGTTGTTTATATAAAATTCGATATGACTCCATAAATATTAGTGCGATTGGTTTGAATTCTCCATTAGTATCAAAAGACTATAATCAATCTCATTAATTACAGTCATACATCTATTTGTAGTTGAAAACAAAATATTCTCTACCTCCAAATATGACGTTAAACCTTTAGTTTGTAGATTTCGGGCTTGTCCCAAGTTTGAACGGGCCTAAAATTTCTAATATATCTACCACTTTAGAGTTGTCTTCGTTTTGAGTACAATTTACCATTTTTCACTTAAAAACACCATCAAAGATTTGTTTAAGCACAATTTATTTCACTTAAAAATACCATCAAAGATTCGGTTTTCAAGTTTTAGCACAATTTATTTTACTATCATAATATTTTTCACATGCTCTTTATATGATTTTTATCAATAGTTTTCTAATGCGACGTTGGCAACTAATATTTCTTGTACCTGCATATATGTAAGCCACACAGTGTGTATACTTGCCGTCACTTGGGACCGTGAGTGTCATAAATTGTATTCATAAGTAACCTGGGACATTGAATGCCATAAAAAGCATCCATACATGAGTGTTAAAAAATTTTCATTTATATACACAATATAAGACGGATAAAAATTATATTATGAGAATATTTCCATTTTTCTAGGCCAAATAGTCTCATTAGGAGTCGTCAAAAATACTAAAATAGTAATGAAGCGTTGAGACCAATTCTTTTAAAAGTTTTTTCATGTTTAAACAAGTTTAGATGAAATCAAAACACAAAGCATGATTAATCATATCAAGTTTCCAAATTAAACAAAATATAAGTGAACTTTTTTAAACACAACACTTGTCACCCGTATTGTGGGGTCAATATGAACAATAAAGAACCCCGTGTGACTAGCATATCTCTCAAAACCTTACTATAACGTAATATATGTATATGTATTTAGTTATCGTCCATCGCCGTGGGAGATTCCAAGAAGTGTGCGTATATCAAACTTTAAATAATTTCCTGTAGTCTCAACACACCTTGACTTACTCGTCCCTTTAGGTCCACAACGGGTGAAAAAGTGCTCAGTAAACTCTTCTTTACCAAAAAGAACTATATGCATCCCGCTTTTTCTATAAAAAAACACAGGCCGTGTTTCTTTATAGAACCAAGCATCCCACGTGGCAGCCAACATATCAGCCAACTCCTTTCCTTCTTTTTACTTGGACGGGACCCCACACAAAATAATTAATGGTCCGTTTGACATTGATTATAAACCAAATGGTTTATAACACATTTTAAATTTTAAAGTCTTGAGACACTTGTCAAATTCTCTCATTGACACCTCACTCCTAGAACACATCAAATTATAACTTTTTCAAAATTTAACCAATCAAATTAAGTCACATGTCTTTAAAATTTAAATTTCAAAATGTATTATAAACTATTTAGTTTATAATCAATGCCAAACGAACCCTAAAACCCAAATTTTGTTTACCCACCCACGACGCCACAACCCCAAATCTGGAAAAACTTCCATATCTCTCTCTCTCTCTCTCTCTCTCTCATTCATGCGTCCCCACTGCCTCTTTACAAACCGAATACTTTACATGTCCAACTTAAGCAATTATAACAAACCTATACTTCTGCCCTTATACACCAAGCCGAGCTCAGAGGAGAAATTCATAGTTGTAAGATTGCAAGAAGAGCACCCTGTATTTCACATCTTTTTTTCGCAGATGACAACTTCTTCTTTTTTAGAACTAATCTGCATGAATGCGAGATTATGAAAAGCATTCTCAACAGATACGAAGAAGCTTTGGGCCAATCTATCAATTTTAATAAGTCATGTATTTTCTTCAGTGCTAATGTTGATCAGAATACTAGAAATAATATGTCGGCCTTGCTGGGAGTGTCCAATCCGCTTGATACAGGGAGGTACTTCGGGCTGCCTTCTCTTATTGGAAGTAAGAAAAAAACGGTTTTCAACTTCCTCAGGGACCGTACTTGGAATCGGCTCCAAGGATGGCAATCGAAATTATTATCTCAGGCAGGGAGAACAATTCTTCTCAAGGCTGTAGCACAAGCCATCCCTTCCTATTGCATGTCAGTCTTTTTGCTACCGGTATCATTAGGTGAAGAACTTGAAAGAATGATGAATTCGTTCTGGTGGGGATCAAAATCTAATGGTAATCAAGGGATTAATTGGTTTAGATGGGCCCGACTTTGCACTCGTAAGGAGGATGGAGGTTTCGGTTTTAGAAAACTGAGAGCCTTTAACTTGGCAATGCTAAGCAAACAAGGTTGGAAATTAATTTCTGACCCCAGTGCTTTAGTTTCTTTGCTCCTCAAAGCCAAATATTTCCCTAGAGGGGACTTTTTATCTTCTCAGTTAGGATTTAATCCTAGTTATACATGGCGAAGCATTTGGAGTTCGCGTGCATTGTTGGCAAAGGGCTATCGTTGGAGAGTGGGAGACGGGAAAAGTATCAATGTTTGGCGAGATCCTTGGCTACGAGACGAAGCTAATTTCAAAATTGCAACTCCGGAAATTGACGAGCTACGTAATCTTAAGGTGAATGAGTTGTTTATCCAAGGATCAAAGGAGCGGAATGTTCAATTGTTTATGGAAATTTTCAATCCCAAGGATGTCTAAGAAATAAGCAAAATTCCTTTATCAAATGCAGATGTAAATGATAGATGGATGTGGCACTTTAGCAATAACGGAGACTACCTTGTCAAATCAGGGTATCGAGCAGCTTTGGAAATGGAGGGCGATTACAGTCTTTTTCAAGAAGATGGCAACTGGAAAGGGTTATGGCGTTTGCATCTACCTCCAAAAATCCAAATATTTTTATGGAAAGCTTGCCGGGACTGCCTTCCAACAAGAGAGAGACTAATCCAAAAAGGTGTTCAAGTACCAAATTCATGCGTTAACTGTGGACTACATGTGGAGACTGCTTTTCATTCTTTGGTATGTTGTCAGTTTGCTACATCATGTTTGAGATACGTCGGCTTGCACATGAACGCGGGAGCTTGGGGAAATTTTAAAGAATGATTCTTTCATAGTTTGAGCACCCAGGACATTGAAAAGTTGGAGAATTTATGTGCTATTTTGTGGTCACTATGGAAGCAACATAATTCGAAATTATGGACGGGGCAAAGATTTTGTCCCCAGCAAACGTCGACCCATGGTCTAAGCTTTTCGAAGGAATGGAAGGAAACTAAAATGAAAGGCAACTCATTAATTCAGCAGAGGCCGACAAAAATTGACTGGCAGAAACCGAGCAACGGAACCGTTAAATGTAATGTCGATGCGGCATTATTTGAAGCAGACCAACATATTGGGATCGACATGGTTTTGAGGAACGAAAACGGAGAGTTTCTTGCTTGTTGCACCCGAACGTTTGCAGGAATGTGGGCAGTTAAAGAAGCAGAAGCCATTGGCACTCGAGAGACAATTTTGTGGATGCAATCCTTGGGTTATCGAACCGTGACAATCGAGTTAGATGCAAAGATTATCGTTGATGCAATCCATAGACATGAAGACAATGCCACAGAGTTTGGGTTAATTATTGAAGATATTCGAATATCTCTCTATGTGCATGACAACTTTACTATTAGGTTTGCACCTCGACAAGAAAATAAGGTAGCACATGAATTGACAAGACATGCTAGAATTTCTCCTAACATTTGTATTATGAACTCCCCTCCCAAGTGGTTGTATTGACAACTTATGCTTGATGTATTAGATGACTCTATGATTAATGAAAGTTTTTTCCCTTCAAAAAAAAAAAAAAGCCAAAACTATACTATAAAACAATACCAAACAGTATCATGTTGTAAACAAATCATATTATAATTCTTTTTTATCCCCTTATTTATTACTATAAGTTTGTGAACATGTACAAGTCATAAAAGACACCACTTCGGCTGTGCAATTGAAGTGGAATATTATAGGATCAACCTGCAGTTCTGTTCTTGAAGAATGCCCAAGAAGTAATTAAAATGTAAGAGAAGAAAATGGGGCAATGTAATAATGGTCAAATTACGATATTAGTTGCGTCATGAACACCATATGACTCTCATCATATTTTCATTACAAACAACAATAGAAAAAGTCAAGCAATTTAACCACTTTCACATTCAATATAAGTAAATAAAACCAATAAATATATATTATTGATGTTTGCACAAAATCCTACACTCAACGATAGTGGTTTTATAAAATTAACCAAATCAATTACAGGTTCAAATCTATATAATGTGCAACATATTAATTCATTCCTTGCCACGATTTTTTCCATAAAACCCATTTCTTGCCACGATTTTTTGAGAAACATTTCACTCATAAAATAATTTAACGGTTACCTTGAAATAGCTTCAACAAGACCTTGTTGCTTTCAGCTCCATGAGGTGCTTAGGTTTGGAAGGAGAAACAATGGGGAAAACCCTACTGCGAAGAGGGAGCTCCCCGCATGACTTACTCGCTCCACCAACCATTTTTTTTTTTTGAATTTAAAAGAAATCCATTATCACTATCTCAATCGGGAAAAAATAATCTATTTTTCCTTTAAAAATTTGCTGGAATTGCAAAAAATTACAACAAAATCCAATAGACAAAATAAAAAAGCACATACTATCAGAGAACTTGTTCTTGTTGGTGGTAAGGGTGGACGAGGAGCGGGTATCACGGTGATCCAGTTGCTTTCCAGCCGCGGTGGAGGAGATCTGTTCCTAGAGGTGGAAGGAGAAGACGTCTCCAAGTGCTTGTCCAACGCATCGTTGATTCGCTTCCGATCCAGCATCTCCACCCACATTTTAAGCTGCTTGTGCTTTGATTTTCATCTGCTCGAGCAGCCAACTTTTATGCCAACTTTTATGTGGGTCTCGGTTGCGACAAGAGGCTGTTGGAGTTTGGGTTTGAGGGAATTTGGAGGTGCAAAGAGATTCCGGTAATTTTCCAAGCTCCGGTTCCGGTCATTTTCCAAGCTCCGGTGCCGGCTCTTCATGAGAGATGCAAAATCGGTGCTTTTTTTTTTTTTTTTTGTGGGGGCAAGGGACGAAGGAATCGGGGGTTGGAATGCCCTGCAGATTTGGGGGTGGCGGCAGGGTGGGTAAGAAATATTTTTATTTGGTATGGGGCCCAGTCCAAGCAAAAGGAGAGAAAGCAGCTGGCTGATGTGTTGGCTGCCATGTTGGATGCTTCGTTCCACAAAGAAACACGGCCTGTGTTTTATGGAAAAAAATTCCAATCTCTTATAATAATCACATCTTTCAACTTTGACAGGATTTCCAAACCTTCAAAACTTGAAGGACAAAACACACACTATCTATATAAGCGCAATTTCTTCTTTCTTAATTGCATAAAATTCCAAGTTCATACTCTCATAAGCAGCTTTTTGAACAAAATACACATAATTAGTGAATACATATTGGGATTCCTCCTTACCACTAGTGAGTTAAAAATAATTCTCATTTTAAAAACGCCACGTACCACATCACTTCCATACCGCAAAAACTATTGAAAATTATGTGCTTACTTGCGTTTATATTACTATACTAATGTTTTTCTTGTTAGGGTCTTGATATACTTGAAAACATAATCAGTTCTAGCAAGTTTAGTAAGCAAATAAACTTCGACAAATTTAATTTAATTTCGTGAACAACCTTGCTATTTCCTTGAATGATCCTCCTCTCAAAGAATGGTTCAAGCATTCTTAATCACAATTGATTGGATCCAAAAATCTTTTTTTAACAAGGACAAAAAGGGGAAATTTAGTTGTAAGTTTTAACGCCATCTTTTACTAGAGCTTACGGGGATGTATACTTTTTTGGTTGCTTAAATTGCGTATACAACACAAAAGAGAAGAAATGCTTATATTGTAATCGTGCCTTAATTTTATGTCCCACACTACTAAACACCTACATTGTAGTAGTATAAAATGCAAAGGATAATTAAGAATCTCAACCAATTTTCCGAAATTTCGATACGCTGAGTAGATTTCTAAAAATTGACATCCATCCATACTTTATGTTCAATTTTTATTTTGTTCTTCCCATAATAAATTAGTAAAAATGTTAATACATTTCAAATTAGTTACACATATAGTTTTATCTATGAGAAAATTTCATGAAGTTAGCAAAATATAAAGTCAGAGAATTTTGAAAGTTTTAAAAATGAATTCGTTAAAAACACTAAGGCTATGTTCTCTTTGTGTTTTAGATTTTTGTTTTCATTTAAAAATATATTTTGAGTTTTCTAATTTGATGTTGCTATTTTGAGAAAATAAAAAACATGTTCCTGTTTGCCATTTTTGAAAATTATTGTTAAAAATAGAAAATAGAAATAAAATGAATACAAAAATAAAAGTTGGAATTTAAATGCAATTAATGTAAAGTTTAAAATTTGAAAACGCATTTTTTGCCTTTTTAGCTTTTAACAGAGAAAATGTCATAAACAAGAAAAAAGTTGTTCTTAATTTTCTTTACAAATTTTAAAGTTGTTTTGTGAATTTCATTATTGAAAATATAAAAGAGAACGCGTTTTCGTTGTTTTAGAAAACTGAAAACAGAAAATAGTCTAAAAACAAAACAGAGAACGCAGCCTAAGGTTGTGCATTTATTTGGAACTTTTGGAAACTTTTGTTCACTTTCTTTATTTAGGCGGATAGCTATAATTATCCATCTTGTAGAATGATATTTACTTGTGGATTGGTTGACATTTTTGAGAAATCTCCAATAAGCTCTTATAAACTTTCATTAAAGACTTTTTAAAACTATTTATAAATTTTTACGACTATTTTAGACTTTTAGCATTTCTAAACATATTTTATACAATTGTAATATTGTGATAAATAACCTCTTACTTTACTGAATTTTTCTTATCAATAAAATTAATTTAAAAAATGTGAAAAATTAGATAAATAATTTCAAAGAAAGTTGAGATACGTAAAAAATACATACCGCTAGACATTATTTCTCAATTACAATAAATTTTTTTTTTTTTTTAAGATTTTTGGGCCTCTAAAAATTATGGACTTTGAGGCTGCCGCCTTTAAGGTCTCATGTCACATATGCCATGACTTTGTAAATGCATTTTCTCCCTTCTTAATTACATAAAATTTCAATTCCATAATCTCATAAGCAGTCTTTTGAATAAAAGACAAATAATGAATGAATCCAAATGGCATGGTAAATATGGTGCCATAGTGTGATGGCACCGGATCATTTCATATAAAAAACTCCTTATCCCAAATGAGTTAAAAATAATTCTCATCCTAAAAATACAAGATATTACTTCAATACCATTAAAATTGTTGAAAATTATGTGCTTCCCTGTTTTTATATCTTACTATCATATAAAGCTCAATAGTTGAGCAAAAAATTTTCCCACATAAAATTTTAGCTAACTTCCTGTGCAAGTCTGCGAATCATGTACTTGGCATTTTTTTTTTTAATTTCTGTCTTGGGAACTCGCAAAAACTAACTTGGAGTGCTTGTCAAAATAGATGCCGGTTCATAATTAGCTCTTGCCTTGAGAATTGTATCATGGTTGTAAAAAGCCTTGTGTTGCATGCTTGGGAAATCTTTAGGCACTGCTTTTGGTGCAAAGCTTATTTTTATTTTGAATTTTAGATATATTAATACTCTGGTATAAGGAAAAAAACCGGCTATAGTTAACAACAATTGCTTTACAAAAAGTACTTTTGACTCTGGGATCAAATGAGAAGAATAGTATTTAAGAAATAAAAATAAAAAGAAAGGATTGGCATACGTTTCTTTTTATAATAAATTTTCAATTGAAGTAATTATTACATTAAAATTCTTCTAAAAAATTATTATTAATAAAAATCTATATATAAAGACGTTGAATGAGAATTGGCTATAAATTTATGGCATTAGAATAATATATAGTTTAGTGCAAAATCTTATTAAAATAAGAAGTATCAATTAAATTATTTTAGTATATTTATACTTTTTGCTAATTTTTTTTGTGCCAAAATAAAATTTTATATCACAGTTACAAAAATACAAGAAATTGGCATTACTAAATTGTTGAATAAAATTGATGTTAATTATAACATTTGAATTGAATAATAATAATAATGTGAAATCTTAACAAAAAAGTGCCAGTTAACTTCTTCTTTTCTTTTCCTTTTTTTTTAATGAGCTTATCAAAAATAAAAAAGAAAAAAAAATAAAAAAAAAATGAAGAAGTTTACTTGGTTTACTAATGCATATCAGACCACCTCTTTGATCTACTGAACGAGTATTTTGACACTGTTTTGGATTTTTTTTTTTTGGGAAGAGATAGAGCAACACCACGATAAGAAACTATTTTTATGGGGCCAAGGTAATATTATTTTTATCAATAAGTATAGGATGTATTATTTCCGTGTATCTTACAGGGTTTCACTAGTTACTTATATATATATATATTTTTTTTTTTTTTTGGTTAGGGTCTTATATGCTTCAAAAGTACAATCAGTTCCACCAGCCTTAGTGAGCAAATAAACCTTGACAAACTAATCCATTTGGTTACTTTTTCCTCTTATATATATCCTTCACTTCTCCACGACATTCATGACAGTTTTTAATGTTAAAGGTCTCATTAGCACTTTGCAGTAAAGACGGCAGAGTCCCAACGTGCACAAAATGCAATCTTAGGTCTGGGCTGGTTTAAGCTCTGTAAATTATACATTCTTCTTGTACTGATCGATGGTTCAATTGGAATCCTGAAAGTAGAGCAAAAAAAAAAAAAAAAAAAAAGGAAAAAAGAACAAGATGCCATATTATTTGCCATAAGATGAAGGTTAAGTTGGGTTTGGGAGGTTTTTTTTTTTTTTGTTTTTGGGTGGGGGTGGGGTGAGGAGGATTTAGGGTTTTTTGTTTTTAAGATTAATAAAAATGATAAAAAGTAATAATCCCAACATGTTTTTACTTTTTAGGCTCAGGTTGGAGACAAATAGTGGAACGAAGAAGGGGAAAAGTGGTAGGAGAAAAAGAAAGACCTTTTCGTCACAGGAGCTACAAAGAGCAACCTCGTCACAGGAGCTACAAAGAGCAGCCTCATCTGCAGCACAGAAAAGAATGGCTGCAGCACTCTCACATATATCACAAAGCGTCCGCATACTTCATTGCTTCGATACTCCAAACACATTATTTCAATACCCAAAACCCCAATCCGCGACAACACAGATTATAAAATGTTGGTACATTTTCAACTTAGTTAATTACACATATATAGTTTTATAGCTATAAGAAAATTTCATGAAGTTAACAAAATATAAAGTTAGAGAATTTTAAAAGTTAAAAATGAATTCGTTAAAAATACTAAGGGCCTGTTCTCTTTATATTTTAGTTTTTATTTTTGAATTCATTTTTAGTCTTGTCTTTTAAGAGTAAATGTTAAAGAAAAGAAGAAAAGAAGAACTTCTTTTCCTTGTTTTCAGTATTTTCAAATTTTTATACTTCTTCACATAACTTTTCCTTGTTTTCAAAATGTATTTTTAGGAATATGAAAATAATAGATTTCCAATCTCTTGAAAGTCTAAAAATGAATTCAAAAATGAAAACTAAAATATAAAGAGAACATGTCGTAAGGTTGTGTATTTATTTGGAACTTTTGGAAACTTTTGTAGGGTTTCTTTATTTAAGTGGATAACTATAATCGATCTTGTAGAATGATATTTAATTTTGTGGATTGGTTGACAATTTTGAGAAATCTCCATTAAGTTTATATAAACTTTCATTAAAGACTTTTTAAAACTATTTATAAATTTTTACAACTATTTTAGACTTTTAGCATTTCTAAAGATATTTTATACAATTGTAAGATTGTAATATTGTGTGAATAACCTCTTTCTTTACTGAATTTAGTTAAAACCCAAAGTAAAAAAATTTTCTTATCAATAAAATTAATTTGAAAAATGTGAAAAATTAGATAAATAATTTCAAAGAAAGCTGAGATATGTACAATTTTCTCAAAATAAAAAAAATGATAAATGCAGGGATTTAAACCATGACATTCCATCAAGAAGGCTACAAAACACACCGCTAGACATTATTTTCTCAATTAAAATCAACTTTTTTTTCAGATTTTTGTGCCTCTAAAAATTGTGGACTTTGAGGAGGCCGTCTTTAGAGACTCATGTCATATATGGCCCTAACTTTATAAATGCATTTTCTCCCTTTAATTATATAAAATTTCAAGTCCATAATCTTGTAAGCAGTCTTTTGGAGAAAATACAGACAATAAATGAATACATATTGGAGACTCCTTATCACAAATGAGCTAAAGATAATTCTCATCCCAAAAATATAAGATATTACTTCAATACCATTAAAATTGTTGAAAATTATGGACTTCCGTTTTTTTTTTGTATTACTTATTATATTATATATTCTTCTTGTTAGGATCTTGGTATACTTTAAAAGTACAATAAGTTCTACCTACCCTAGTGAGCAAATAAACCTTAACAAACTAATGCATTTGGTGTGGTTTGAATAAGTACTATAGTGGTTAAAGTTTTCACATTTCGAGTATGAGGTTTCGAGTTTGAACCACACCTACTCCTACCCCAATTTCCATTCCCCTCCTCTCTCCTATATCCCCTTGTTTCTCCGTCACCTTCATGACAATTTTTAATGTTAAAGATCTCATTAGCAGTAAAGGTCGCACAATCCTAATGCGCACAAAATGCAATCTCAAGTTAATCTTGGTTGTTTTAAGCTTTGTAAATTATACATTCTTCTTTTGTACCAAAGGGTTCAACTGGAATATTGAAGTTGATCACAAAAAAAAAAATGAGAACAAGATGCACGCTATTCGCCATATGGAAGATGATGGTTAACTTGGGTTTGGGAGGTGTAGGGTTTTTGGGGTGTGGATGGTTTAGGGTTTTTTTTTTAATTTTTTAAAGTTAATAAAAATGATAAATGTAGTCTCAAATAACCCCTGCATGTTTTTAGGTTCAGACTAATGGAGTTCCTTTTTTTTTTTTTAAGTAAAGGCCACTAGTGTGGTTTATTTTATCAATAATGAAAACCATAAGCAAAAAGGAGGGAGACTAGGCTGGACCTCCAGTCAATGCAAGAAACAAAAGAACAAAAGAAACTCCAACATGGAGAGTCGATAAAAATACAAGAAAAAGAGAGTAAACTGATCTAATCATGGAGAATAACCACCTCATTTCTTTTTGCTCCTAGTAAAATATCTGTGGCCGATCTCATCTGGAAAGTCTCTAGAGTCTAGTAAAGCACTATGACCTGCCCAAGTGGAGCCACGACTAAAGACCAACGGGGCACGGGGAGGAGCAAAAAGCCTCGCATGTGCACTCAACAAAAAGGGGGAGTACATGTGTAGGTGCCGGCTGTGGCAGTGATTGCATGTACTCTGACTTAGAATCCAGTTGATGAACTGTATCCTCTTCCCAAGCATCATACATGTAAACAATAAGTTGGCTAATGAGAGAAGGCGGTGATGCAATAGTATTCAACTAACAGAGACCTATCACATCCATATTTGAGATAACGTTGGCCTGCACCCTATCTCCAGGGCCAAGCCGCTAATTAGATAGATGAGGCCGCTGATCCAACAGAACCAAAAGACGCACATTTCTTCTTAGAAGAAGAAAGAAGATACGTGACAGAGAGCCCAGTTGTATGCTCAGTAGCCTGTAAGATCTCCTCTGTAGCCCTTTTCAACTTCTTACCGACCGTCAAGTCATGCTTGTTAAAAGTATCAAGCATCAAATCTCACAAAGGCTTACGGTTCAAGATTGTCTGTAGCATATCCATACTCATCCCAGGGGGGTCTTGGTCCACAAGTTTCTGTACTATATCCATACTCACCCCAGGAGGGTCTCAACCTGCTGCAGACATCAAATCCACGCTACGCACACTAGCAGGTAATGGAGTACTAACCATAGGCTCAGGGAAAACAGAGACCAAAATAGAAGCAAAAGAAGTACTAGGAAGAGCCACTGGTACAATAGAAGATTCAACAATAGAAGGCACAATCGGGACACACTAGTACTAACTCTAGGAACACAAGACTCAACCAAACCAGCAAAAACAAAAATAGATGGCAAAGAGCGAAGTACTCACTGGTGGAGAAGAATCAACAAGGGCCACTGAAGGCGAAATGACTAACTGGTGGGGCCTGTGTAACAGAAGACATCTGACCCCTAGTTCTAGCCACAGGAATCCATTGTCCAGCAGGTGCAGAAACAACTGTCTTTCCTTTATCATGAGGAGGCGCAGCCGGCAGGGGCGAGAGCGGGGAGGCTAAGGTGGAGCCTGAGAAGAAGGCGGAGGAGAAGGCGCAGCAGGTCGAAACCTAAAAGAAGCTCCAGTATGCCCTAAGTATCTGCACTGAGTATAGAACAAAAGCACGTGTTCATAAACAATAGACTGCCAAAAACTATATACAGGTCCTCTGTCAATCTACACCATGTCAGGGAGCTTATGCTCCAAATTCACTTCAACTAAGACTCGAGTCCCACTAGGACGTACTAAATCAACTGTATCTTTATTTACACGCAATGGAGTTCCAACAACTAGAGCCAAAGCATATAAGCACTCTTTTGAGGTTAAATGAACAGGTCATAAAGGAAAAGAAATCTACACAGGGGCAATATGAGTCTCACAATTAGGATGAAAATTAGAAGTCCATTTCATGACACGCATACGACATCCAGCAACAAACCACTCATGCATCGAAAACAACGTGTATAATCATCCTCAGAGGTAAAGTGTAATAGAACATTTCAAAATTCTATAAACCTTGGTGTTCTGATTAAATTTCTTCAATACCAGTTTTTCTTTTAACAGATCTTATCTATCTAAATTTCTTGTAAACCTATTTCCTATGTAGTGCTTGTGCTATTATTAGTGCCTACATCCATCCTTCACTTGGCTCATCTCATTTCTCACCATGGATGATATGATACTGTGGCATACAACTAATCACAATTTAGTCATCTATATATATTCATGCATCCTCCAATCCATTGTTGTAGCCCTTTCATTCATAGAAGATAAAGGTTGTCTCATTTCCTACACATCCCTTGATCTTCATCCATCGTGATATGTATGTTTGATTATCGTTTCTTGCACTCAACGTTGGCCACAAAACAACTTATCACTAAAACTCCTCTACCAGTTATTCTATTTACTCTATTATAAACTAATGTAAAGTACATAGTCTATGGCCTCTAGACAATATTTAATTGAGACAAGATTCATATTTTATGTTGATATACCATATGGCTGGCGGCACTTGTACCTGTAAATAAACATTGATTTTATCCATGATGCGCGCGTACATCTTTAGGCATAGAAAGGGTTAATAATCATTTGTGCTTAGGTAGAGAAATATCAGCGAACACCATAGGATAATTTCATTTCACGAACAACCTTGTAATTTCCCAGGTATTGGAATGATTCTTTACAAAGAACAGTTCAAGCATTCTTTCAATTGATTGGAACCAAAAATCATTTTGGCCGCTCTTATAAACTTTGATAGGTAGCTTGCAAAATTTACTTAAAAAGTAAGGTTCAATGCAATCTTTTATGAGAGTTTGAACAGTTGCAGACTTCTAATCTATGTTGTGAATTAAACTGCATATACAACGCAAAATAAAAGAAACGTCTACATTGTAATCGTGCCTTAACTTCATGTTCCTTATTATGAATTGGGATATATACAATTAAGATTTCCGGCACCCAATGTCGCAACGTCTTAAATTGCATATACAATGCAAAGGAAAAGCAATGCCTACATTTTGATCGCGTCTTAACTTCATCTCCCTCACTAGTCATCAGGATATAGATGTTCAATTGACGTTTCAGCCCTCAATTTCACCCACAACACAACTAACTAACACCCCTCTACGAGTTATTCTATTAATTATAATAACTGACGTAATTAAAGTACATAATCTATAGCCTATAGAAAACATTTAATTGAGATGAGATTCATAATGTACATTGCTGAAGCCCTATGGTGGCATTTGCGCTTGTACATACACATTAATTCCATCCGTAAGTTGTCGTTTGAAGAACATTTCAAGTGATACTGGATTATATCACTCAACAATATGATCAGTGTATCACTTAACGGTGTAATCAAATAGCACGTTGAGCAACGATATTACCTTAGATCATACTACGTTGCGAAGCGATATGATAAGTCATTTGTTGTTACTTAAATCAATTATAACGGTTCATTAATGCAATAATATCCACCCATTAAACACATTAAATAGTACTAATGTTCTATAACAACCATATGAGGATTGTAGGCTATAAAAAGGAGATGAACGGATATCATAGGGGATGTGTTTTCCATTCTTCTTTCACTTTTACATATTATTACAAATACTAATTCTCACACCGGAGTTTATTCCAGGGAGTGAGTCTCGTCAATTTCTTTTTTAGGAATGAGTGAAGGTGATGAATCGAAACAATACTTGAGGTCGATTTGGCATCAATTGGTGCCGTCTGTGGGAACGATTTTAAAATAGTCATGCTAAAATTCCTTCAATATTGAATTTCATAAATTTCTTGAAATCGTTGTTTTTTATTTCAAAGTACAAAAAAAGCCTACAATAGATGATGGTGAGGTCATCGGCATCGTTTATAGAGTTTTTGTGCTTTTGAATTTGAGATCGGAAAGCGTCGTGTAGGAAACCTCTTGCCAAGAAATTGAAATGGAAGCATTCCAGAGACAAGCGACTAGAGGAATGCATGATTTGTCAGCTATATGAGACTCTTTGTCCAGGCACTTGATTCTAGAAGTATCATGTTGAGATATAAATCAAAGTTTGTGAATTCTTTGTAGGTCTCAATTCAAGAGTATTTGGAGTTATACTCTTATCTAGAAGACAATTCTCTTTGTTTGGAATCAAAGTGTGTTCTCTATCACAATGTTAATCGATGTGCATCGACTATGATCTACAATGAGTCATTACATATTGCTGCCTTAAGTGATATAAATAACTCATTATAGATTGTCACTTTCTATAATGTACAATGAGTTATTACAGATCAACATTTTAAGCTATCTACAATCGCTTATTATAGATCATCGTTCCTTGTCCATGATTTATAATGAGTCATCTCAGATTGCCACCAACACAATCTACAGACACTCATTACATCACAAGATTATAGATCATTCCGAAAAATGATCTACAATCATTATCTATATACTGATGAGTAATTTCATCTCCTTTCGTGGAGATCTACAATTATTCATTACATTATATGATTACAAATCATTCTGAAAATGATCTACAACCAATATCTACATGTGGGTGAGTAGTTTCAGCTCCCTTCGTGGAGATCTACAATCTAACAAGTAATTTCAGCTCATTTCACGGAGATCTACAATTATTCATTGTATCGCATAATTACAGATCATTACAAAAGATGATCTACAAAAATTACTCATGACATCGCATGATTATAGATCACATATAATCTTGATCTGCAATTACTTGTTACAAGCTTTCCCCTTTGTTTGTTGTGGATCGCGCCTCACCGCAGGCACTGAATGAATGAAATGCGTGGAGATCTTCCTTCCCCCTTGCTAATTACCAAGAACTTCGTTGCCACTAGTGGCAAAGAAAAATTAGACCATCCCACCCAAAAACAACTCGGAGCCTAAAGAGAAGAGAGATGATCTACAAAAATTACTCATGACATCGCATGATTATAGATCACATATAATCTTGATCTGCAATTACTTGTTACAAATCTTTACCATCTACAATGAGTAATTATATATCATACATCAGCTTGATCTACTCTTACTTGTTACAAATGTTTGTGATCTACAATGGGTAATTACAGATTACACATTAGGTTGATCTACAATTACTTATTACAGATTTTTGTGATCTACAATGGGTAATTACATATCACACATCAGTTTGATCTACAATGTCAACCGTAAAAGAGATGATGATACGATATCATCCAAAAACCTTCAAACCCAAAGTAAAAAATATATAGTTCAACTAACAAAGTTAATAATAGTCAAGTGAAAAAAATAAGTGTTTAGTGGATTCTAAGAGTGGTTTTCCTTCCCTTAATATTTATGGACGAATTTCCTTTATATTTTAAGTGAAGAAGCAAGGAAAATAGGCAAGTATCTTTAGATAATTTGGAGAGTAGCCAATGGGAATGAGTGCAAGTGTATTCTTAGGAGGTTTGCCAACACTAATTAGGACAAGTGTCCCTTTAATTACTCATATGATTTTTTTCTAAGATGAACTAGTGGCCTTTTTAGGGTTTCTTATTATTTATTACTCATGAAGTCCTCCTACTTAGTATGATCTTATAATTAGGTTATTATATTTCAAGTCATAGTAGTCAATAATCACACTTTTATTTTAGGCATCATTTTAGCAATGGTCATTTAACCTTATGACATAGTTGATGCAAATTTAAGTAATTTCCCCATCATCAAAATAATGACCATATTGCTTAATTTGTTTTTAAGATTTTGCGGGATGTTACAATGAGTCCCGTCAATTTATTTTCAGGAATGAGAGTGAAGGTGATGAATCGAAGCAACACTTCAGATCGATATAGGGGGTGGGTTTTTCATTCTTCTTTCTCTTTTTACATATTATTGCAAATACTAATTCTCACACCGGAGTTTATTTCGGGGAGTGAGTCCCGTCAATTTCTTTTTCAGGAATGAGTGAAGGTGATGAATCGAAGCAACACTTGAGGTCGATTTGGCATAAGAAGTTATAGAAAATCTTTTATGCTTTGGTAGAGAAATTAGCTAACTCCATACTAGATAATTTCATTCCACGAACAACATTTCTATTTCCCAAGCAATGGAGAGATCCTCCTCAAAGAAATGGTTCAAGGCTTGTTTCAATTTGATTGGAATGAACATTTCAAGCGTTTTTCGAATTCTTGGTAACATCTTATTTATTTTTTCATAGATCACATCACTCGAAATTAAATCACAATCCACTAGTAGTGCATTGTATAAAACATAATTATGTATTGCGCACGAGTAGGATTTTCCTATTCCTTATTGGTATTCAATTAATGATGATTCGCCACCAAACCTTTTTCCGAACTACAATGACAGGGAGCTTCAAAATTCTCTAAAAATTTATTGTGGTCTATTCTATGCTGTAGGATTCTTTTTTTGTCATCCTTAAGCATGCTATAATGGTTCCTTATTATACTGTGTGTAAGACATGATAAATGTGTCACTTTGGTGACAATTATTATATCCCTTTCTTTGAGACAGATCTCTCCATGTCACGTAATATAAATGGTGCTAAACATGACTTCCAATCAATTGTGTAGTATAACTCCTATTGAGTTATAAAAACATTTATGAGTTGAATTCAAATTATAGCATGATTTTTTTTTTTTAAAATGTAAAAATAATACTATGGTCCAAAACCCCATAATAAGCACAAAAAGTTCAGATATAGCGTCCTGCGTAGTTTCTAATAATGACTCTTCATCTACGAGTCTGCCCATTGTGGATCTCACAATAACCCCATTGTGGTTTACAAGCTCAGGTCAGGGCTAGACCCTGGGAGTTAAGGTTCCTATATCATTTTATTCATACATGATTAATGACAAGCTGGAAATCACTAAATCTTGGAACTTTATCCAAATAAAGAACCAGCTTAAAAAGCTTGAGCTGTTGAGCATCAGATAATTTGGGTGTACTACTCTCATAATTTGGGTATATCACTTGAAAGAAGCTGGTAACGTGGGTGTACTATTTACTTATTATTATTATTATTTTTTTTTGGAGTTAAGTACTTGAAAACAACAAAATGTACAACGGATGACATGAGATAAGGTGACATGTAATATTCATTAATGTGAATGTGAAGCGACATGATAGAAAAACAAGATCTTACTCTACACATATTGTAAGAAAACTTGTATGAACTACACTGTGAATGTAACATGACCGAGCAAAAAAAAAAAACCTTCTTGTCATATCTATCTTTTATTATGAAAAATTGAATTGTAAATGTGTGACCTTTGTCGATTATCACACATTTGCAGCACATAACATTGATGTTAAGTGTTAAATTGAAACTAGATTGATGTGCTACGTGTGTTTAGCAAAAATTCAAACAGCCAGTTCGACTGAACAATTGTGAACTAGCCAAACAATCCCGTTCAATTAACCGCAAAAACCAGACAAGAAAAGAGAAAAAATCTAGTTGAACACGTGAACTAGTAAAGCTTAGTTAGAAAGCTGGAAAAAATAAAAAAAAAGTAATAATCTTTTCTTCACATTCCCCAGTATAAAAATATTGCAAATAATTTATTTCTAAAGTAAAAGTTAATCTTTTAATTATTTAGCTAAGAACGGTTCAAGTATAGTTCGATCTTTTAACCTTGGTAAATTGCAGCAAAGTTCTCCAACCTTTGTACTTGTTTGCACTTTCCTCCCCCACCTTTTAAATCTGGACCAGTAGGTCCCCATCCTTTGCATTCATTTGAATTTTCACCCAAAATACATATATTTAATTGTTAAAAAATATTAAGGTCAGTTTCATAGCTATTTAAATGGAATACTATTACAATCAAAATTAAGTTTCAAATTCAAGTCACGTAAAAGTCTACATATGCATGATGATAAAATTTCAAATTAAATTTCATACAACAATTTTGTTATTGTACACATGTGTCACTTTTCTATACTTCTATGTATAAATTTTCTTTACTCTTACGTGTCGTGAATTTGAAATTTAATTTTAGTTATAATAGTTTAGATGATTGCTAAACATTCTCTAACATTTTAATGATTAATTAATATGTGCATTTACATGAGAGTGCAAATGAATGCAAAGGTTGGAGACCTATTTATCCAGATTTAAAGGTTGGGGACAAAATGCAAATGAATGCAAAGATTGGGCACCTTTTTGCAATGCAAAGGTTGGAGACCTATTTATCCAGATTTAAAGGTTGGGGACAAAATGCAAATGAATGCAAAGATTGGGCACCTTTTTGCAATTTATCCACTAATAAAAATGACCTATAATTTTTTATTGTAATTATTTAATTTTACACTTTCATTAATATACATTCAATGTTGACCAATAACTTTTAATTAAGTGTGATTTAATGTAATACTTTCAATTAATGTGTTCAACTTTACTAAACTTAATATACTACATATTATTTGACACTTTATTACTTATAGCAAGCTAAATTTAACATTTCCATTATAGATGCTCTTACTGACATAATCATTGATATTTGAGACATGAATCAAATGATTACACAATTAATATCTGTCGATATAAAAGTAATTTAATGTGCACAAAAATATTAAGTGTCTGTTGTGTTAATATATGTCGATATTTGATACATGAATCATATTAAGTGTATGTTGTGTTAATATGTCATATACATGTTGCGGTCAAGGAACATAACATGACTGTGAAACTCAGTAAACTCAAAACATTGAAGACTTCCATGGCCATTCTTAATAAGACGTGGCCGACAATTGAAGGCTGCTTGTAAGACGAGCATCTCCAATATAATATATAATGTGTACAATGTGCTTGTGGTACAGATATTAACATTACAACTAAAAACTTATCCAGTTCAAGAATGTTTATGGTGTTTACGTGACAAATTATTATTAGATTTTTAGGGGGAAAAAAGGAAAAAGAGTGAAATTTAATAATAATAATTATTATTATTATTAGAGGAAAGTAAAATTAAAGCTAGACAATTTTAAAGGCAATGTCACCTTGATAATGTCAAATATTTAATATACTACATATGCGTTATTTTGCCAATTATCAAAAGACATTGCCTTGACATTGTAGCACTGAAAATGCTCTAGTACGAAAAAGTAAAAGAGAAACCGATCGATCATAAATAATTTTAAACATTAGGGACTATTTTTGCTACATTTTTAATAAGATTGAATAAGCAAGGGGAAATGTTCTAAACTTTGACACTCGTAAAATATGATATTAAGAAAGGGATTGTATTGTCCCCAATTTGGCTTTAGAAATAATCCATGGCCGTGATACCTGTTCCGGACCCCAAGGGTTAATCGTTTATTAACATCAATAAAAGAATTTTCTAACATTTTTGTGCGAGTTCTACTGAGTAATATATTATATATGTTGGAAGAAATTATGGTTAAACAGCTGGATCGAACTTCAAACAAAACCACGTTTAAGAGGGAAATAGACTAGCTTCTTAGAACACATGGCAATATCAATGCCATGAACTAACTTACTAAATGATGAAAATTAATTTAAAGTATGTGTGTCTCGTAAAATATATGATATATGATTATTATTCTTGCAGGGCGTAGCCAAGGGTGCCTCACTGGGCCTAGGCACCGTTTGGCCCAAAAATAAATTCATTTTTTTTACTTGTAATTTTTTCTTTTTTAAAAAGAAAAATTATACTAATATTTTCCGATCTTGCACTTCAAAGCCCATCTTGATTACGCCACTGCCTCTGATTTACTATTCAGACAATTAATCTGATTTACTTCTAATTTTAAATAGAAATGACGGGCTAAATAATATAACATAGGAAAGAAGACGAAGATTTCAATCAATCTGTCCCATGAAAACTTCTTTTCTTCATATACCCTACATTGGAAAGTCATAATGGGTCCGGATCCAGGAAGGATCCATATTGAGTCGACCCATTTCCATCACTTATAATTTTGATCATACACATTGTTCGATCTCTTGAAATCAAAGAGGGCACTTATACACAATGCATGCCACTAAATTCTCCAACGTATCAGTTCCCTTTTGTTTTCTTGGTCTTCCTTTGATGACATTTTTATCTTTTGGCTGATTTAGACCAAATCAATTTAATTGTTATTGCTTTTTGAGTCGGTCGGTGAATTTCAACGAGAGGTGTCATTAAGGTGGTCATGAATTATTTCAACTTTAACCTTTATTAGGTTTGATGTTTTCGTAAAATAAGTTATCAATCTTGTCACACGGCCCCAACCCTACCTCATCTTTATTATCTTTTTGAGGTAAAAGCTATAGTATGCATCGCATCTAAAAGTGTATATATTTGACTTGATTATTATGTAGAATTTTACTTCATCATAATTTGGCCGTGTGAAGAATTATGTTCAAGTAGCGTGAATGATGCTGAATGCTACTTTTAATAAATTTGATAATTGTGCCGTACCAGTACTTACTTCAATTAATAATGTAGTAATTGAAAAATGTCTCGTTACACTGTGAGCCTCAAGATGTATAAGTTGTGAAATTTGGAACATACACTTCTATTTAAGTCGAGATTATGTCAAATTTCGAACAAATTAAACCAAGTTACTTCTAATTATCTAACCACCCTCTTTTGTTGTTATCCCCTTTTTGAAAAAATCCTTTCATAGCCATTTGAAAAAATTTTAAAATTTTTTTTAATATATCGGCTAGAGATTGTTAAATTTTGACTACCCTTTTTACTATTTCTCTGGCTATACCCTAGGCACAATATCTAAGTGTTAATGCCACTCTCCACCCACCGTTCCCCCCCCCCCCCAAAAAAAAAAGCCCCAAGAGAAGACGGAAGAAAGCCCTAATTTCATGGAGTCTATTGGACACCATCTTATGGTGTCTAACGGATTATGTGACAAGATTTTTTTAGACACACCGACTCCATACATAGCGTCCAATCCACTCCATAGAAAATTTGCAAATTTCATCTTTACAACAAAGTTAAAAAAGGTCAAATCATTAGTCACTTGACAACTAATTATCATAAAGTTATCACATGATTCCTAGTTTGTTTTTTCTACTATCAACCAATATTCATAAATAGCAACAGTACCCACCCCACTGTCTTACATTTTGCAGATAATAATCTATGCCCAAAGATTGTGTGTGTTGGTGCATGTGTCTAAAATTGATTAAATAGGTGGGGGCACATGCATGCACGGTCCTTCCTGGAGCAAGAAAAAAAAGACGAAAGCAAGTGTTATTCTTGCACATGGGATGTATATATTATTTTTGGTCAAAAGAGGTCCCTTTAACCCCTTTTTCTCTGTCTCACTTTAAGGGTTTCACAAGGATTTTAATTGCCCCGCCACCCCGTTTGTTCTACCCAACAGCATTAGAGAAGAAACATACATTACGTTCAAGTTTATTAC
Source organism: Nyctanthes arbor-tristis (assembly GCA_963692815.1). Taxonomy (NCBI): domain Eukaryota; kingdom Viridiplantae; phylum Streptophyta; class Magnoliopsida; order Lamiales; family Oleaceae; genus Nyctanthes; species Nyctanthes arbor-tristis. The sequence continues at coordinate 4,167 of CAVNYN010213639.1, read as the reverse complement.
CATGCTCCTTAGTACTGTCTAGCCAGTTATCCTGTGCCATACACATTGTGATCATATATTCTATGCTGATTATTTTCTGTGAAATCAACGTGAGTTATGTTTACCGTTCTGGGAAAATTGATGGGCTTATTGTTTTATACAAGTGGTAAAAAGTGATAGGCACGTAAATTTTGTAACGGAGTCTGCCTTGGCTATATAGGAAATTGTACTATGTTGTACCTAACGTGCATTATTTTGGCACAAACATGAAAAAATATATATAAATGGGTTACAGTACACCGTGATAGATATATGGTGATGGATTGTTGGTGATGTAAAACTGATTGAGTGTGTTTGAGAAGAATTGAACCTAGAGAAAGATGTATTTTTCATGTGCAGGTTTGGTGTTTAGGGCTCTTTCTTTGTACCTTATTTTTCAGCTTTTTTATGGTGGGAGATTTTTATTTGAAATGTGTGGTGAATAAGTCACGAGAGATTATAAGGAATTGTGAAGAATAATTATTTAAAGTGAACATGTGATTTTGATCTAAAGACATAGGGTGCTTCATAAAAATGTGACGTATTCTCCTCTACTTATTTACATGGAACTATATGTGGTCTATGAAACTAGTGAAGGGGAATGTGTCAGTGTCAGATATACATTGAGACACCTGCTGTCTCTGGATCAACATTGATATGTGGTTGTGTATATTTAACTTGATACGTGGTTGTGTTAATTTAACTTATTGGAAAATTTCGAAGAGCATCCTCAACCCTCATATTCTATTTTACAACACCAGTACTCTAAAATACAATACAACAACCCCTATTTTAAAAAACTTCTCCAACCCACATACTCTGTATATTCTCTATAACTAATTTTTTTCTATTTTTCTTTTGTTTCCAACCATTAATATATTAAAAAAGAAATAATTACGGATCATATTAATAGCCGAACACACGTGAAATTGTTTAAAAAAGGAATGTTAACAATCCAAACACGCGTGAAACGTTAAAAAAAAAAAAGAAAAAATGTTAAGAAATGAAGAAACGACATGAAATGTTTTAGGGGAAAAAAGAAGATAAAATTTTCAATAGTATTTCTGTAAATAAACGGAAATGCCAATTATAGCAATTGGTTTACAGGCGCTACAGTAGTGCGCCATAGTGCTTTTAAAATACCCTGCGCTTGGGCAGCTTTTTAGCGTTTTCACTGCTCGCGTTTAAGATAGTTTTCTCATAGTTTTTCACTGTTTTCTTTTATATATTGTAATAAAATTCTTAACACCTTTTGACATTGCAGGATTTTCGTTGACTGTTTTCTCTATTGTAATAAAATTCATAACACTTTTTGACATTGCAGGATTTTCGATTTTACCTTGTAATCTCGTCAATTTTGTAGGAAAAAATTTATATACTATTATAGTACTCTAAGTCAATGAAAAATTCACACATGAGATTTTGAGCCCTATTTTTAGGCCCTTTAAACCTATGTGTGAGTTGGTGATTAGCTTAGAATATCATATTAAGATAATATTGGTTGACAAAAGAAGCTTCTACACCAATTTATATTTCAATCAATCAGATCAAACATTGGACTACAGATGTTTCCTTAATGAGTTGAATTAGACAGAACCGATAAAACGATATACGGGTATTTCAATTCTCTCTCCATTTTAATTTTAATAATAATAATAATATACAAAGAACTAAACTAAATAATAATTGCAGTGTCTTAATCATGATTAAGAATAATATATACAAATGATTAGGAAAATAATGAGAATTAACCCATTAAATAAAACCCAGATTCTTTCCTCCATTTAAAAGGACTTGTGAACAGAGAATCTGAACTCAGAGAATTATACCCATACTCTTATACCTGCCTCTTTGAGTCTTTAATTTGATATATTGATTTGGTAATGGCTAAAGTTTGAGTAAATGGGACGGTGCTATTATTTTTAGAGATAGAATGAAAACGATAGTGCAACTAAATTTATTAATACACTCATAAAACTAAAAAAAAATTAACATTTTATGTTTGTCTGTTGTGTTGGACATAAATAATAATTAATTACAATGAGAAATATTTAATGAAATCAAACAAAATTAACACATATAAACGTTACAAGTTTTAAAAAATTTGAGAGCATTACAATGATAAGAAATAATTGATCATTGTTGAATGAGTGTCTATTATACATACTTGAAAATTGTCAAATTATTGTGTATCTTCTTATAAATCTTAAAACCTAAGCCCCTCCAAAATAACAATAACAACAACAATAATAATTATTATTGTTATTATTATAATAATAACTACTTAGGCATTATCATCAGATAATAATATATAATAATCAATAAAGGTTGAATTATACATATAAGAAATGTAATAAATTAAGTGGTCCAAACCCAATGATGCTTACACGTGAAAAAGAAAAAGATCAAGATAAAGAACAAACCTATTGGTAAATAATAGTTTACTTAACTTTGTATCTACACATCGCAACATGTTTAAATAAGAGGCCATCACATTGCTACATATATGCATGTAAAAAATTAAGTAACAGTTATATATATGTACAAATAGATTTATTTAAAGAGAAATAAATAAACAATAAAAATTTCTTAGTACTTTCATAGGGCAGCATTATGATACCTCCCATGAAACTACTGATAATAAACAACTTAGATTACAACTACTACTTTTAATTATGTCTTTAGAAAGCATATAAGCTATCAAGGCAATGTTAATATTTATTACTTGCAAAGCGTGTTTTGTATAGGAAGATACAAAGTATATATGGAGCTGACACCTTTGGGTTTAGGCACATAGTTCTCACATTAACCTTTTAGCACATATTTCTCACATTAACCTTTTAGCACGAACCTTTTATTATGGGATTAGAGCTTTTTAAGCTCAAACAAACAATTGGTCTAATTAAGACTCGAAATGAGCATGCAAATTTTAATATCGGTTTACCAAAAAAACCCACTATTTTACTCAACATGTTAAGGGATAAATTTCATATATCTAAACTAGATATTTATTTACCTTTCCTGAATAGTTTTTTTTTTTTTTTAAATATATCAACAATGAGTGAGATGTTCCTTTCAAGAAAAAAAGAGTGAGATTTTCTCTCTTACATGTCAAAAAAATAAATTAATAAATAAATAAGTATCTATATCTCAAAAAGTTTAATTTACAAATTATCTGGTAATTTTTCCCTATTTCAATTATACAGTCAAATTCCACAATAAAAACGGTATCTAGTTATAAATTTTTTTTTTTTAACGAACTACAAATTAAAAGAAGATCCTTATATTTAGTTAACAAACTCGTTGGATCTAGTGTTAACGTTTGCTCATAAGCAGAACTCTAAAGAACCGACCCCCACAAAAAAAAAGTCGAGAAAAATAAGTAATTATTATCTTTGCATCTTTTTGCCAGCATCAAACCGAAGAGTCGAAGACTGAAAAAGAAAAAGAAAAAGAACCAAAATTTTCAAATCAAATCCAACAAATATCCAAACTTCAACTCAGTTTCAATTCACAACTCTTTGTTTTTTTATTTCTCTGAAATCGCCTCCTGCAGAGAAATGAAACAGAGAGTTCGTGGAATAAAAAAGATGATTTCTTGATTATCCAACATTCCGTGAAAGCGCCCTCAACAAGGATTCTCTCTCGATTTTCCAGGTAAAGAATTCTTATTGTTTAAGCATTACATTTTTCAACCTAATCCCACGTCATACTTTGAGTTTTTAATCCATGCTTTATAAAAAATTCATGAGAATCAAGACATTTGACAGTCTGTAATTTGGACCACATAATTTTAATTAAAAAGGAGAATGTGAGTAAATTTGTCCATCTCCAATAATGCCAAAGGAGTGACTACAATATATGATTGGGATATGTATATTTTTCCATTGACTCATGAATTAGTTGTTTAACAGATGATCATCATTGGGTGAACCATAACATGGAGGCCCTTTTGTTTCTTTGAAGAAACAGAGGCTATGGAACTGGTCCATTCAATTTTGATATGAATCTCTACAGATTGATTTGCGTAGTCGGATAGATTTTTTGAGCCGAAAAATGGGGACAATGGATTATGGAAACCGAGAAATCTCAGGGTCTGGGGGCCAAGAAGAGAAGATTTTTGTGTCGGTGAGGCTGAGGCCATTGAAT
>CAVNYN010213638.1:0-29604 GCA_963692815.1 Nyctanthes arbor-tristis | reverse complement strand
ATCAATAATGAGGAAAAAGGTATAAAAAGCGTTACTAGTTTGCCACCATCAAGGAGGAGATGAGAATCACACAGACGGAAATAAAGTTCCTTTTTGGAAGAATACACCACTGGAGTTAGCGATCTTGCAAGAATATCTTGATAATCTGGCGGAAGAAACCGCTCCCATACAGTATCAGATTCAGCGGTGGATTTGAAACTCGAAGAAACGGCTGAGAAGATGGATGCATCCTTTGGGGAGGTGTATGAAATTATATTTGACGTGCATCCCTCCGGTAATTCGGCTAATATAGAAAGCTCGTTCCCTTTAGCCATGGCTTTTTTCTTTAGGGAAAATTCAGAAACAAAAGAGAAAAGTGGGTTGAATAAGAAAACGATGCCGTCTCTGCCCCTTTTTTGAGCGGGCAAAGTTGTGCGAGTTGACCAGACTTGTAGTCGTTGCGTTTACTTTTTCCTTTACATGATGCTATATATTTATTTTTTTTTTTTAGAAGACTTTACATGACGCTATTAATTTATGTACATGTATGCAAAATTTAAACAATGAATAAAATAAAATGAGTGATGCGATTGAGTACACAAGTAGAATAAAATTATAATTTTATCTATATATATATATCTTTTTTAATTGCACAATATAGAGTAAAATTTTAATTTTACACATCACTTTTACTGTCTCTTCCAATAATAATTTGCTACATCACCTATTATTTCCACCTAAGTAATTTTTAATGTAACATTCCAAACAATCCCTTCATAAACACAAACACTGGCACACCACCCCCACCGAATAACATTGCAGCATCACACCGGCTACTGTTACCGGCACACTGACGACTGTTACCCGCGCCTCCACCTCTCATTCTATATGCCTTCTTCTTGAACCCCACTAACCATCTTCAAAATCCGTCCACTGTTCACTCTATGCCACTACCGAAGGCCTAAAAATCATCTTTTTAATCTTTTACAATATTTATTGTTCCTCCACAACCTAGTTACAGTTGCTGAAAAACAATAAATTCAAATCGCGGATTAGGTAAGTCGGATTTGATTTTATAAAATCATAAGATTTGATATTCAAACCCCATTCATGGCTCCCGGCACTTCTATTGCACGTCTAAACCGCTAGTCAATAATTTTTTTCACCTTAATGACACCACTACGTTCTGTAATCGAAACAAGAAATGCATATATGCTTTAAGAAATAAGATCTGCACAAAATTTGAAATTTCTAGAGGCAACTCGAGTTTGCTGGTTGGCTACATTTGATTTATTAGGGTGGTTTAAATTGGTTTTATGACTCTGTTGGTTTGGTATTGGCAATGACACCGGTGACTACCATGGCGGTAGGTGGCGATGCAGAAACGGTGGCTGGTGATGATGGGCGGCCATTGACGCGGGGTGAAAGAGTCTAGTTTGAGTTCAAGGTTTGCTTGGAGGATTCACTAATAAAATGCTTAGCTGTAAAAAAAATTAATGACTTGTCAAATTTCTATTCGTGGGATAGGAATAGGGGACAACTTTGTGGGAAGGTACATCATAATCTCATCTCCGTTTCCTTCGTCTGTGAAATATTCTCCCAATTCAATCTCCATGCAACCGTCCCTTCTTACTTCTGGCATGTGTGCATCGATAACTTGGACAGCATCGTTTCGCCACCTCCCTTGTTTACGCGTTGGTTCAATTTGCCACCTTCCTAGTCTATGCGTTGGGTTCTCTAAATATACTGTACTGACATTATCTTCAACCCCTACAATTCTCTGTACCATTTCATGACCAACCCCTGTTTGGACAAGTTTGACAAATGCTTCTGAGGATGAGTCATACCAATAAGAATAAGAATCATCGATTTTGAACACAAGATATGCTGCGTAATTGGTGTTCGTAGACAGCATTTGAGTTTGCATTTTCCCATAAACTTCAAGCCAGCAAACACTCAATAGTTGTGCACCCTCAGCAAATCTACCGAAAACGAAATTTATGCATGTGATGACATTGCTGAAAACATGTTGCAAGTAACAAGCCTTGAAACACAATTACTTGACATGACACAACTTAAAGATATTATAAATGGTGGATATATGAGATGTATAACCTTGACTCTACAATATTCTTCCATCGCCTTTAAGCCAGAGTCTCTGCCCATACAATCACTACAAGAAAACAGCCGATTATCGACGGACAAATCTGTCTGTAACTGTCGTAACTAAGTCGGTGAAGGCCGTCTGTAAAAGCCTTGTCGGTGATTACCGACGGCTTTTCAAGCTCTGTAGGTGATTACCGACGGCTATGTCCGTCGGTAATCACCGACGGCATATCTCTGTCGGTGATTCCCGATGGCAAAGTACCATCGGTGATTACAGACGGCTGTCTTGCTGCCGGTAATCGCCAACGGCTCCACACTTGTCGTCGGAGATTATCGACGGACTTTGCACCCATCAGTAATAATAGTAGCTCAATTTGTATAAAAATTTAATTTATTAATATCAGTGTAATTTTCAATCCAAAACATCCTTTGTGAGCAACACATGTAACGAAACAGAAATATAATTTCATTTCTAAAAATAATAATATTAATGGATACAAAGATTTCTTTGCGGCAATGCAAAAGTTAATATAACATATTTAGCCGCACTGCAAAAGTTAATAGGCAACACTACAAAAGTTAATGATATACTAAGCCGCCATGGAAAGAGTTAGTAGCTGAACGGGCATTCAACAGTTGCCTAGGTTCCTCCATCTACTTCTTGACTTCATCCATCTCCTAGCGGTGTTTCTCCTCCATTGACATTCGCAGCTCCTCCATACTTTGTTTGACTCTTTCATCCCACTGGTCTTAGTCATTCTTCAATAGCTTTCCTACATTGACAGAAGAAGCCCCAAATGCTAACTCATTTTCATTGTTCAATATTAAAAAAAAAACACCATCTTGTTGGGTGGTTCAGCCCATGTTGAATACCCAACTTAAAAGTAAGACAAAAGTTGAAGGATGAATTATATAATTTGACTGAATAAAATTAGAAGTCTTGAGAGACACGAAATCCTAAACCTACTAGGATTTAGTTTTGTTCAATATATATATATATATATATATGTTGAAAAAAGAAAATGAAAAAAGACACGAAAACAGGGGAAAAGGCAGAGGACATGGCGGCAGAAGTGAAAGTCAACCGAAACCAGAGAAAGATTTGAAATCTCACATATTCACACACGGAATTTGAAGAAGGAAACTCAGTTTTTTTTTTTTTATTTTCACGCTTGGGACGAGTTTCGTTACTCGATTTGGTATTCGTCTTCTTCAAGCGGTGATTTCTCCAAGTTAATTCTTCGAATGGATTAGGTGATATTTTCTTCATATCTTGTTATTGATTATTGCATTCCATCTATTGTTAGATGAGTAATTGTGGTGCCAAGAATATTATTCTTGGTAGTGTGTGATTATCTCTTGATTTAGGGCAATAATCTTAAAAAGATAAACATTGTATTCCCATTATTATTTGGTGATAGTGGAGTTGTCGGTTTGCCACGACGATTTTCCCTTCTTATTGGAGGGTTTTACGACGTTAAATAATTCCTGGTGTTATTTACGTTTCCGCACATATATTATTGTTTGATATATCGATTGCCTATTTTAATCACACGGGTTTAGGGAAATTGATTAAATTCTCAACAGTGGTATCAGAGACATGTTCAATTGTGTGGATTAAAATGGATGACCCAGTTAGTAGTACTATGATCAGGCTTACCAATCACAATTGGGTGACATGGAAACCTAGGATGGAGGATATCCTTTACTGTAAGGATTTGCATGATCTTATTGATGGTGATGATTCTAAACCGGAAGATATGGAAGATAGAGATTGACAGAAATTGCACAGGAAAACTATTAGGACGATAAGGCAGTGGGTGGATAATAGTATATTTCATCATATGGCACAGGAGACAAATGCAAATAAATTGTGGACTAAATTGGAGTCCATGTTTGAGAAGAAAACTGCAGCCAGAAAGTCCTTTATGATCAGAGACTTGGTCAATATGAAATATAAAGACGGTACGAGTGTGACAGAGCACTTGAATAATTTTCAGAATGTTGTGAATCAGTTGGTGACAATAGGAATGACTCTTGAGGATGAATTGAAGGCATTACTGCTTTTGAGTTCTTTGCCAGACAGTTGGGAGACTTTTGTTGTGACTATTAGTAATTCTATTTCAGATGGTGTGTTATCTATAGATTCTGTGAAGAACAGTATGCAGAATGAGGAAATCAGGAGGAAATCTTCAGGTTTGCATGTGGGTTCAGATAATACATTGGCTCTTGTTTCAGATGATCGCAGAGGAAGAAGCAAGAATAAAGGGCAAAGACGTCACAACCAATCTAGAGGCATGTCAAAGTCAAAAGATAAGAAGACTTGTTATCACTGCGGCAAAGAGGGTCATTATAAAAGAAATTGCAGAATTTGGTTGAGAGAGCAGAAGGAGGGTAATAATCAGAAGAAAGATGATGAAAATACTGTAGGTGTGGTGACTAGTGATGTACTCTCTTGCGGAGTTGGTCAGTGCCTGCATGTTGGAAACCCTCTTACTGAGTGACATGTTGACAAGGGTGCCTCATACCATGTTTGCAGAAATATTGAGTTGTTTACTGCATACAGAGCAAGTGATTATGGCCAGTCAAATATGGCTAACTCTTCACATTCCAAAATTATTGGGAGTGGTGACATTCACCTGGAGACAAATATGGGATACATCCTAATTCTGAAGGATGTAAGGCATATTCCTAACATGCGGTTTAATCTGCTTGCAATAAATACTCTCGACCGAATCAGGTATTTCAGTACTTTTAGTGATCAGAAGTGGAGGTTATCAAAAGGATCAATAATTGTCGCTAGTGGAAAGTTTTGTTGCACGCAATACAAGACTTATGCAAAGTCTTGTAAGACTGGGGTAAATGCAGTTGAAGATCCTTCTCCTGATCTGTGGCATAAGAGGCTTGGGCACATGAGTGAAAACGGTTTGTAGGTTCTGGCTAAGAAGGCAGTTATCTCTTTAGCCAATGGTACGTCCCTAGACCGATGTGAATATTGTTTATTCGGTAAGCAAACTCGAGTTTCCTCTTCTGGCACGTTTAAAAGAAAAGAGAATATTTTAGATCTTGTGCATTCGGATGTGTGTTCTCCTGGTGATGTAGCAACTTTGGGTGGAAACAAATATTTTGTTACATTTGTTGATGATACTTCTAGGAAATTATGGGTCTATCTTCTGAAATCTAAGGATCAGGTACTCCAGTACTTTAAGCAGTTTCATTCCATGGTAGAATGAGAAGTAGGGAAGTGTTTGAAAAGCCTCAGAACAGATAATAGTAGGGAATACACTTCACATGGGTTCAGAGAGTATTGCTCAGATTTTGGGATTTGACATGAGTTTACAGAAGCAGGGACTCTTCAGCATAATGGTGTGGCAAAAAGAATGAACCGTACCATTCTTGACAGAGTCAGATGCATGTTGAAGACAGCCAAACTTCCAAATACATTTTAGGGCGAAGCAGTTCGGACTGCTTGCTATCTGATTAATAAATCTCCCTCAGTTTCTTTGGATTCTGATATTCCAGAAAGAGTTTGGACAGGCAGAAATGTTTCATACTCTCATCTGAAGTGTTTGGGTGTAAAGCCTTTATACATGTATCTAAGGAACAAAGATCGAAGTTTGATGACAGAGCTACTCCTTGTGTGTTTCTTGGCTATGGTGATGAACAGTTTGGATACAAGTTTTGGGATCCAAAGAAAATGCAGCTTGTGAGAAGTAGAGATGCAGTGTTTTATGAAGATCAAACAATTGAGGACTTTGATAAAGTTGAACAACCTAAGAAGATAACTTTAGTTGTTGCTGGTGTCATACATGATAATTCTTCAGCATCTCAGCTTAGCACTAGCAGTCAGGTAGCTCCTATTGATGATGAAACAGTTGATCAGACTAGTAATAAGGAGGAGCAGATTACTGATCCGAGAGAGCAGACCCCCTGTTGAAGAAGAAATTGGAGAATCAAGAAGATCTGCAATAGGGCGTATACCATCTACTAGGTATCCTGAGTCAGATTATATTTTGCTCACTGAGGATGGAGAACCAGAAAGTTATTTAGAGGCTCAGGGTCATAAAGACAAATCCACTCGATGAAAGCCATGGTAGATGAGATGACTTCTTTGAAGAAGAATGACACCTATGAGTTGGTAAATCTTCCTAAGGGTAGGAAGGATTTGAGGAATAAATAGGTGTATAAAATCAAAAGAGACAGCAATGGTGACTTATTGAAGTATAAGGCTCGCTTGGTTAAGAAAGGTTTTGGGCAGAAACGCGGTGTTGATTTTGATGAGATTTTTTCCTTTGTGGTGAAGATGACATCCATCAGAGTTGTCTTGGGTTTAGCAGCCAGTTTGAACTTGGAAATTGAACAACTTGATGTGAAGACTGCCTTTCTTTATGGTGATTTGGAGGAAGAGATTTATATGGTACAACCAGAAGGGTTTGAATAGAAAGGAAAAGAACACCTTGTATGCAAATTAAAAAAGAGTTTGTATGGCCTAAAGCAAGCACCAAGACAGTGGTTTAAAAAGTTTGATACTTTTATGATGAGTCAGGGATACACAAGAACTACTGCAGATTCTTGTGTTTACTTCAAATCTTTTCCAGGTGATAAATTCATTATTTTGCTGCTTTATGTTGATGACATGCTTATAGTTGGCCAGGATGCAGGATTGAGGGACACGAAATCCTAAACCTACTAGGATTTAGTTTTGTTCAATATATATATATATATGTTGAAAAAAGAAACGAAAAAAGGCACAGAAGCAGGGGAAAAAGTAGAGGACACGGCGGCAAAAGTGAAAGTCAACCGAAACCAGAGAAAGATTTGAAATCTCACACATTCACGCACGGAATTTGAGGAAGGAAATTCATTTTTTTTATTTTCACGCTTGGGACGAGTTTCGTCATTCGATTTGGTATTCGTCTTATTCAAACGGTGGTTTCTCCAAGTTAATTTTTGTAATGGATTAGGTAATATTTTCCTCATCTCTTGTTATTATTATTGGATTCTATCTATTGTTAGATGAGTTATTTGTTGTGCCAAGAATATTGTTCTTGACGGTGTTACGTGATTGTGGTAGTGTGTGATTATCTCTTGATTTAGGGCAATAATCTTGAAAAGATAAACATTGTAGTCCCATTATTATTTGGTGATAGTGGAGTTGTCGGTTTGCCCCGTCGATTTTCCCTTCTTATTGGAGGGTTTTACGACGTTAAATAATTCCTGGTGTTATTTACGTTTCCACACATATATTATTGTTTGATATATCGATTGCCTATTTTAATCACACGGGTTTAGGGAAATTGATTAAATTCTCAACACATCTAACTATAATTTAGGAAACTTAAAACTTGAAGCAAATTAAACACGATATAAAGAACTAACTGCTAGCAAGTCCAATATTTCCGACAAGATAATAATAACTCAAACATCATCTCAAAATAAACAAAGTGAATTAATGACTAAAAGATACTCAACATGCAACAAATGGGGATCTTCTACACTCCTTTACACAAATTTAGTGTAGACGAAAAATATGTAGATCCAAACATATGTCAAGAAGTTATCCTATCACCTTATCTAATTTTAATAAGTCCTTGTAGTGACTTATTAATCAATCCTGAAGCCCCAAAAGCGGATCATTGTCCTGTGTTTATTTTTGCCCATTTAGTCAAATTCACTCTAGTTTAATTAATAACTTTTCAAGGGTGATGGTCCTCGATGAGTGAAGGTGATTCCTGACAAGTTTATGGCTACGACCTCTATCGCAAACACCCTTCCAAGTCCAACATCATCTTCTGCAGATACAGAAACGACGAATGAATTGATAACTTGCATAAGTTGCTGGTCCCTTCTTGCAGATACAGAAAAATCAAAATTAGTTGTTTCTGGAAATTCTTACCATTCTTTTGTTCTTGATTACTTGCATAAGTTGCTGTCTCTTCTTTTTTGTTTCCTTGAACCATAGGTGGGCAACAATGTCTCTACTCCTCATGCATATTGAAGATTCTAAGAGAATACATAATAGAGCAGGACACAGTGCAATCAAACAATTACCCCAAAACCATCAAATCCGTGCCCTATTTCGATTAAAGGAAACATGATTTGGCAAAGAAGCAAGGAGAAACAGAATTATAAATTTCACTTCAAGTTATTACTTATAACTTTCTAAATTAATTCCCACACAAGTAATAGTAACTTAAGAAGTTACTACATTTCTTGAACTAACTTTCCAGATCCCAAAAAAAAAAAAAATGGCTTGATTGATATCACTCAGTCTACATTAGGAAAACCTCAGTGGTATTCCTTCAGTAATAAATGCAAGGGCGTCGAACATTAGCAAGACAGAAGTATTTGTATTACGTGTTTGACAGTTAACAACACGACCTGCAAAGTAGATCAAAGAATGAAACAGTGTAGCTCCGAATAATGCTTCAAATGAGGTTAACCAAGAAGAAAGTAGTGTGATATGAAACATAATTACTTTAATGTTTCTATTTTTCAGAAAACAGATCGGAAGAGCACACGTCTGAAGTATTTGTCACGTTCATTACACGTCGTGATTTGTATTTTAGATAATTTACAAACTAATCATTTTTATTTATATCAAGTGAAGACTTTTTTAATGTCTACAACTACTCAGTAAACACTAAATGATGACTCATTATGATATGGACAAATTAATTTCATCATTGTGGTAAACATAGCAATATTTAATTTTCAAAAAAAATAAAGATAGCAATATTTGATGAATCATTAGAACAAAAATGCAATCTATAGATATGGTAATTGATACTAAGATGGAGTTTTAAAGTTTTAATCTAATTAATTTAATTCAATTTAATTAAAATTAAAATATTAATTATTAATAATTAATGAGTAATGACTCATGAGGAATTAGAATATATCTATAGGAGTAAAAAAGTCCAATATAATTATACGTCTTTTTAATTTTATTAATATTTTATTTGAGGATTATTCCAGATGATTTATTATGGTGATTAAATTTACTTTTTTCAAACAATAACTTCATGAACCATGCCAAGACCCCGGCCTGTGGTGATTATCCCAACACCCAATGTTTTGCAACCATGTGACAGTTTGAGCTCCGTAAGGGGGGAGGTGAGGTTTTCTTAGAAAATCACGTATAATCGCCTTTATAATATCAAAAAAATAAAAAACTTCATGAACCATGCAAAAACGTTAAAATAAATAGAAACATAAAACTACTGTGACGAATTAAAACACCATATGTATATTGCCACAGAAAATTAAAATATAAACACTAGATTTTGCAAATGACAAATATTTCCTCACATGTGTCACCGACGGCCTATAATTCCGTCGGTAATCACAGATGGCCCTTTAAGTGGCCTTCGGTAAGCACTGACGGCCTTCACGGCCGTCTGTAATTATCGACCGATAAATTTTTTTTGTCGGTGATTACTAACGCGATTAGGTGTTCCATCGATGATTACCGATGAGCCGAAAAAACCGTCAGTGATCACCGACGAAATGATTTGTTATCGGTGATTGTTGACGGTTGTTCATATCCGTCGGTGATTACCGACGGATTTTGTTCCGTTGGTGAATTTCCATCGGTATTTGACAGTTTTCTTGTAGTGAATGGTAAGTTCCCTGGCGTCCAACATATAACACTTGTTTCCACTCGGCCAGTCGGCTTGCTCAGTCTGAAACTCTGTTCAAAAGCACAAATTAGGAAATGACAAGGAACAAGAAGCAAGAATTGGAGGACAAATTAATCGATCAATATACCAAGAATCAGTTCACCCCAGTTGAGCAACAGATTGACATTACAATATACAGAAAATTGATAACAAGGAATTTTCCAATGCTGAAAGTAAATAGTTCATATGTAAGTTACACTGGTTTTTGTCTGGATACTATCTACTGGATCCAAGTTGACTATAAGAAGATGTAAATGAGTAGGAAAAAGAAGCAATAGAATAACCGGATTGTAAATAAATATACCAAGAAGAATCAATCCTACCCCGTTGTTTTTGTCTACGTACACTTTCTGTTAGATCCAAGTTGACTGACTATATCAACCGACAACCTCTTTATATATATAAAATAAAGATCACAAAAGGGATGCAAATATATCAAGTCTTGAATTTTAATAGAACATAAAATTCGTACTTGGGGGTTAGCTCCATGTCAATCAGAACAGGAAAATGGAGAGATCACACAAAAACTACTGCAAAGCCAAGATGGCTGGTATTTGATATGCAAATTGATATAAAGTAGAATTCAATTTCATGCAGACAAAAATAGATATACTTTGTCAAGGCTGGACTCATATCACCCCTAAACTTACAATTCAAGAATAGATTACAACAATAAAAGTACAATCAGAACAAAGAAATAATCAGTAATGAGTAAACATTAAAAAAAACTGCAAAGAAAAACATAAGGGGATTGCCAGTTTGCCCCCATCAAAGAGGAAAGGAGAATCACAGAGATGGAAATAAAGCTCCTTTTTGGAAGAATACACCACCGGAGTAACCGATCTTGCAAGTATGTCTTTGTAATCCAGCGGAAGAAACCGCTCCCACACAGTATCATATTCAGCAGCGGATTTGAAACTCGAAGAAACAGCTGACAAGATGAATGCACTTTTTGGGAGGTAAATGAAATTATATTTGATGTGCATTCTTCTGGTAATCCCCATAGCTCTTCCCCTCCCGCCATGGCTTTTACTTTTTCTTTTTAATATTTGCAGTATAAATGATTAAATTTAATATTTTACATGTTGAAGGCAGAAGAGTGTTTGAAGGAGGAGGACCGAGTATCTCATTATCTGCATTACAGCAGTGAGACAAAGCTTTTGGAGATAGTGCAAAATGAGTTACTGGTATCATATACCAACGAGTTGTTGGGGAAGGAGCATTCTGGATGCCATGCATTGCTAAGAGATGATAAGGTGGAAGATGTTTCTAGGATGTACAGGCTATTCCGCAAAATTCCTAAAGGATTGGAATTCATTGCAAATATGTTTAAGCATCACGTTACTTCTGAAGGTTTGATGTTGGTCCAACTTGCTGAAGATGCAGCAAACAACAAGTAGGAGAATGCTGGTAGAGCGCCGGACCAGGTGTTTGTAAGGAAAGTAATAAACTTGCACGACAAGTGTTTTGCGTATGTTACTGATTGTTTTTCTAACAACTCCTTGTTCCACAAGCCTCTAATAGAGGCATTTGAAGTGTTCTGCAACAAAGTGTTGCTGGCTTCTCTAGTGCTGAGCTTTTGGCTTCTTCCTGTGATAATATTCTTAAGAAAGGGGTAAGTGAAAAGCTTGGTGACGAAGCTATTGAGGAAACTCTGGACAAGGTGGTCAAACTTGTGGCCTATATCAGTGATAAGGACCTTTTTGCTGAGTTTTCTAGAAAGAAGCTTTCTCGTCGACTGCTCTTTGACAAAAGTGCCAACAATGACCATGAAAGACTTATTTTAACAAAGCTAAAAGAGCAATTTGGTGGACAATTCACATCAAAGATGGAGGGAATGGTTACTGACTTGACATTGGCAAAGGAAAATCAGAAGCACTTCAAGGAATACCTCAACAATAATAATCAAGCCGCTAGTCCTGGAATGGAGTTGACTGTCACTGTTGTCACAACTGGATTCTGGCCTAGTTATAAATCTTCTGATCTGTGCCTCCCAGGAGAGATGGAGAAGTGTGTTGGGGTCTTCAACGAGTTTTATCAAACCAAAACAAAACATAGGAAACTCACGTGGATATATTCACTGGGTACTTGCAACATTAATGGAAAGTTTGAACAGAAAACCATAGAGCTGATTGTTGGGACATATCAGGCTGCACTACTGCTGCTATTCAATACTGCAGATAGGCTGAGTTATTCAGATATCAAGACTCAATTAAATTTGGCTGATGATGATTTGGTCAGATTGCTTCACTCGCTTTCTTGTGCCAAGTACAAAATATTGACTAAGGAGCCAGATACCAGATCGGTGTCTCCAACTGATTATTTTGAGTTCAATTCCAAGTACACTGATGGGATGAGGAGGATCAGGATCCCTCTGCCTCCTCGTGTGGATGAAAGGAAAAAGGTAGTTGAAGATGTTGATAAGGATAGGCGCTATGCCATTGATGCTTCAATTGTGAACATAATGAAGAGTCGAAAAGTTCTGAGCCATCAACAGTTAGTCATGGAGTGTGTCCAACAGTTGAGCCGTATGTTCAAGCCCGATCTTAGAGCAATCAAAAAGTGGATCGACGATTTAATAGAAAAGAAGTACTTGGAGAAAGACATGGAGAATCCAAACCTGCTCCGGTATCTAGCCTGATTTCTATACTGTTTCGCCCAGGGAACTTCTGCCAATGCCGTTAGAGTATCATATTTCACTCGAGCACAAACAGTTAACACTTTGTGACAATAATAATAAAATAAATAAATAAATAGCACACCTCCTTACTTACTCACTGATGATTGATATGCACAAGGACTAGCCTTGGTCATTTATTTAGATGATTAAAATATTCTATTCTACTCTGGAAAATATATGGATCACACTGCACAGCTCTATTTCAATGATTATTAATCTATTATCAAGCTTCTAATATTATTAGTTAACCAACTGCAATAATATAATTATTATTATTATTATTTTATAAATACATAAGTCATCTATCTATTTGACAACTCCAGTGAGATATGAGTACTAGAGTATTTCTTTTGTCTAACTAGTCAAGTTATTCATTCATATGGCTATAGCAATCTCACTTGATTTGGAATTATTAAAATCATTTCTCCTTTAACTATATATTTATCAACTAAGTAGTAGATCAAAATGTGCGACATACACATGTATCTCTATAACAAAGGCATTCGATGTGTCTGAATCAACCCTTTATTAAAATATATGTCAACACGAAGGTAAATATGGTCAACAAGTCATTAATAATTTTATAGGTGACCTTTTGACTAAAAACCTTCTACATTACACATTGATGCTGAACTAGAACAGTAATCCTCTCTCTCACCACATCTTATCTCGCTGTACACTTACGGGAGGAGTCTCAGTGTGTAAGTTTTTTTTAATAAATCTCCGGCCATGTCTTTGTACGGCGGGACACAAGAGGGAGAAGATCATTTTTGTGAACTAGAATACAGTACAGAGGAGTTTTTGAATAATTTATTTTGGGATCCTCTTTCAGCGTTGTGTAATTCAGTTTCTATCTGAGATGGATTGACATTGATACGAGACTAATTGAGGCAATTTCGCATGTGGGTTTACAGTTGCGCGTTGTTTTCCCCTATTCAGCTGCAATTGGATGGCGGGTAAGCGACGCAAATTCTTCAACTGATAAAAGCTGATAGTTTTACTTCCTCTCTCCTCTTTGGCCTCCAATAGTTTATTATATGATCACTTTGAAAATCACGGTACGCTTACCGTTTACTGATCAGTGACAGTGTTTCTTCAGGATCTTTTTTCGTTCTGCATTTTCTCCCCTGATTTTCTTTTTCCATATTCAATGTCGTCTACTGTTGCAATTTTCAGGGAGAATCGAGTCCGTAAGTGGGAGATTTCTTTTGGGACAAGGGGAGAGGGAGAGATTTATGGGATGGTTCTTCTTAATACTTCTCATGCCAGAAAAAGGTTAAAGATTTGTAGCTGTTCTTATTCAATTTAAGGATATTTTTCTCTTATTAGTAAACATACTTGAAGAAAAGAAATGATACCATACCTGGTAATGTATAAACAAAGATGCAGACTAACATTTTTGTGTTAGAAGAATTTTGCCCTATATTTCTAGTTAGACTAGAACTAAAGTGTAATTCTCTGGTGGTAATTAGATTCTTGGATTCTCTCCATTGTCAGCTTCTCCTTGTTTTCATCTAATAGTGCTCTATCTAAGTTATACTGCTCTTTTCTTAATATACACATAAAAACTAAAAAGTTCCATGAGTAGCTGGGAATTCCTAATAACTGTTCTCCTCGTGTAAATTTTGAAGAGAACGAGAAAAAGATCAGATCTTGTCCAGAAAAGATAAGAAAGCAGTTTAGTTGTCACTTAAATTTGATCAGATCTTCAATTTGACTTTACCACTACCAAAACTCTACCTAATATCTTTGGTTTCTTTTTTTGCTTATGATTGTTCTTTGGGGGAAAATGTAAAAGGTCAGTTTAGATGGTTTTTTTTGGTTTTTTGTTTCTTTTTCCATTTTTTGGAAAGTTTTGTGTTTTTTAGTGTTCCAATTTTTTTCTGCGTAGGGTGGATTTTTCTTTTTCTTTTTTTTTTTTTTTGACCAACCTATTCCATGCCCTTTTTGCCCCCACTTGGGTCACAGGCTTATGTTACCAAGCCCGGCACTCAGTAACTAAACTGATTTTATAAAGAGATTCACATTCTTAAATGCCGCCAGATGTGGGACAAAATATTGATGTCTAAATTGGTAAAGCCATCTACCTTAAGTTACAGACACAAATACAATCTCTTCATCAGGACACAAAACACATTGAAAACCTATGAATTGAATTTCACTATAGAAATCATCAATAAAACTGTTTACTTTAATAGAAAGGATTATAGCTTTTAAACAGTTGAAAACACAGTTAGATTCATATTTGGGACGGGGTATCGCATTTTTATTCTTTCATATTTGGGACGGGTATCGCATTTTTATTCTTTTTAATGCGTGTTAACTGATGGTACTTATGAATGTAAATTTGTTACTAATTCAGCCTTAGAAGAACGTGCTTTCTTTTCTTTCTTTCTTTCTTTTTTTCCATATTCATGGCTACACGAACTGGTTTAAATCCATATGGTGTCTAGTTTCCTGGCTGAAAAGTTATTTGGGCACACTGGAAGTTTAATTCCCGCTAAAATATTATTGGTAGATTTCTTTTCTTTTCAGTCAACTGTGTGGGATAACATGTTCTCCATTTTGTTAGCAGAACTTATTTTACAGTTTATATTTAATAATAATTCTTGATAAACCTTAAACTTATTGATGAGGTTTCACATGCACCTTTTGGCTTATAGAATATCCAGACTTAGATCAGTATCCTATCATATGAAACTTGTACAAATTGTCTTCTGAATAATCTTATACATTTTGCTTTTGCTCTTTATAAATCATTCACCCTTATGAACATTCAGTAATAGATAACCTATCATGATTTCAGCACCATTAAATCACATGGAAATTGGGAGCCTTGTTGGCTGTTGAGCAGGAGGGCATGGGGATTGACAGGAAAACTCTGTGAATTTCATGATGATTTCATAGATTTCTCTGTCTTGTAACTGTATGCATCAAATTCTATTTCTTGCATTTAAGTGGACGAAAATTAGCTGATAGGACATTTTGCTTTCTCTATTCATACTAGTCTTACTCTTCTCAGCTTCATCCATGTTAGAGGAATTGTGATTTAGGGATCAAGTAGATGGGACTACCAGTTAGTTAGAAGATTGATGCCAAATAAATGTAGATGTAATTGTTTATAATTTGCACATTTTTAAGGATTTTGTTTTTCTAAATAAGTGATGGTCTATTCGCTTTAAGGATTTAATTGCTATAAATCTCCTGGTATATAAAGTAATAAATCCAACTTATTCATTAAATGGATTCTATATATTCGACCCAATGTATACCAGGAACAAGGGTCGATATTGCTGTTGTCTGATCCGGCCTATTTGCTTCTCTGCAATTAGGATATTTGCTTCTCTGCAATTAGGATTAGGTTACTTTCAATGGCTTTGTTGAGAGAATAATGTTCTAAATGGCATCAGCCGGTACTTATTAATTTTATGTTAAGATGAAGAGGTTAATGTAAAAGAAAGATTCCAAAGCACAAACTTTGTGTTAAATTTTTGTATTTAACTGATAGGATGAATGTGAAACTGGAGCAAAAATTCAAACTTTCTATCTCTACTAGTAAATCCTAGAACACATATGATAATGGCTAGCTGATCAATTTACTTCCTCTTGGTGCAGAAGTGCTTGAACTCAGGACAAAATCACTACTAAAAGTGGAAACGTGGAAGCAGCAAACCAGCCACCATAATAAGCAGTTCAAGTTTGCTTGATGAGAGAGGAGTTGATGCACTAGAAAACATGGTAGGATCTTGTGCTGGAACAGTATTACTGCCGGGTAAAGATGTGCTGCTTGGTACTGTGACAGAAAGTTTCTGGCCAGATTGACAGTGGCCAGGGAGGCCGCAGATGAAGTAATTGTTACCATTGCGCTCAAGCGGGATTGAATCGCGTCCGCTGTTGAAGCTGGAAATTGGTGCTGATGATGTGCAGGTACGATAATCTTTTTCGGACACTTGAAGGACATTATGAAACTGGGGGTTGTAGTTAAAAACTTCACATGGCACAATGAAGAGTTAGCAGAAATATATTATCGCCAACTTGTCTCACGTGTGTTGTGAAAAAGGAAGAGGAATTTACCTAAGGTGTCGCCAACTTGGAAACTCTGACTTGCAGCCCGTGTGCTCTTCCGATCTTCCAAAAGCATTCCAACCATCGGATTCGCCCACCTGATGTACCATAGCCATGGACGCCCCAAACACAGCCATCGATATCATCAACAAGAAAACCGCTGACGTCATGGCTAATGCAAATAGGGACTCTTCTTCCGAGGGAAGGAAAAAGGGAAAAAGAATATTGAGGCTGTCAAATATGTTGATTTATTAATGGGAACTATTCTGCCAATGCTATATATTTAAATTCCTTCTGACTAAGCCTTTCTAGTGCTAGCCCAGTACATTATGGTGCCGCCAGCCGCTGAGGTGGACGCTGAATCTTTATTGGTTTGTTTTTAAAGGTAGGGCAAGATCTGAAATAATTTTCATATTATTCAGAATGTTAATACTGTAAGGAAATTAATCTTAAATTTTCCATGTTGAAAAGATTTGCTTGTGTGTATATATGCAGGACGAGTAATATGGAATATTGGAGAATTGGAGAAAAGGAAACAATGGGAGGTTTTCTACCACTTTAAATTAAATAATAATAATAGGCATTAATTAATGATGATATATATATATGTGTGTGTGTGTATATTGTCAATGTATTTCTAGTCGGAATGCGATCTTTACGGCTATAAAGAACGCTGAACATGTTAGAGATTCCCCGGCCACAATTTTCTTTTGTTTTTCCCCCGGAAGGGGTGTTGCTTTTGCTTGTGCTTGTGCTTGCGCTGTAATGAGAGCAATAAACACTTCTTTCTTGTGATAATAAATACTCCCTCCGTCCAAAAAAGATAGTCCAATATTCTCTCTTCGTCCGTTTCAAAAAGACATGTATTTAATGTTTCATTTTCGTATATACCCATAACTAATTATTGTTATTCAATAATTATTAAAAATATTTCAAACAATTAATGACATAAGGGTATATAAGGAAAAATAAAGTAAAACTAAATGTTCTAATTACATTAATTACTAATTTTTAATTTACGTAAAATTACTTAACTTGTGGTACGAAGGGAGTAACACTTTTTAGGAAGAAACCACAATAATATTTTTATTCGCGCAAATTCATTTTTCAGGGAAAGCATGGCACGTGCATAATTTTCATAAAATGAGTCTGCTAAGGATCCTCATCCATCTTACTGAGACAAAGTTGTGCAGTTCAAATGAGTAGAGTATTTAGAGCTTGTTTAATTCTCTTTATCAATTCTCTTTTGTAATTTTACTAATAATTGATATGACAACTGTTCATTTAAAACTACAAATTTCAATATTTTATTAAATCTGCATAACTCATTTCACCTTATTATTATAATTTCTTATTATAAATCAATGTTAATAGTGAGAATCAAATAGCCGCTTAATCTTAGTAATTCACAAACACATCATGTTATTCTTGTGAAAACATCAAATCATTGCATAATTTTTGACAAGCTTATGACAAGTACCACTAGCCTATTTGGAAACAATAATATATAATTTTTGAAAGAAGAATAATATAAAAGAAAAAGGAAAAGAGTATGGTAAAGGTAAAAGCAGCTGAAAAAAAAGGGAGTTTAAAATCACTCTGTGCATGTTTTTCCTCATCAATACCTTACTTCAAAATCAAATAATTCAATATTTTTTATATATAATCACCTACTCACTGTGTGTATTGTAAAAAAATGTCCAGTTAAGTGTCCGATTAGTATTTTTTTTTAAACATGAGACAATTGATGATATATATTATTAAATGTGGGAATGCTATACAATACACGCTGTGAATATTCAAAATTTTCTAATAGGAAAATAAAAATTTTCAAGCTTCCTAACTCTTGATTTCACATTAATATAGAGTTTAAACAATTTGCACATGATCGAGCTTCTTTAACAATTTAAGCTTTTGAATTAATTAAGTGGTGATAATATTAATTGATTGTTGAAAAATATACATATAAATGAAAAAAAAAATAATAAAAAAGTCAAGGCTTTCCATTACATTCTTCTAGAAAGTTGACTCTTCGAGATACAATAAGATTTCTTCACTAGGAAGTCAAACATGAAAGTAATAGGATATATTTCTCAACTTTATCCTGTCTGAATTTTTTGTTTGTGGGATATTTTATGGTGTAAGCAATGGATACCAGTGGCAAGCCATCATACTGATCTTATTGGTGATCTGTTTTAAGGATATGATGGTTTCTATGACATGAATATAAGTGATGTATATTTAATTGGTCATTCACTCTATGTTGATTGTTAATGAGCCTTCAAACTCACCACTTATATATAAAATATTAATCCACGATTGTCAATTAAGACATGTTATTTATTCATATCAAATAAATATTTCTTTATAGAAATAAATACTCATTAGACATTGGAGTTCGAGAAATGATTTATCAAAACTTACGATCACAAAATACATATTTATTTATTTTATTAATTATTATAAGGACATTTTCTATAAATAAATCATGTGGAGGTAGTAATACAGGAACAGGTTATTATATGATTTTATTTATTATTATCCTTTCATTTCGTTTCACCACCGAGAAATACTTTGATATTTCCTATTTGCATCAAGAAAAACTTGTGTTCACTTGAATATATGTACATTAAACTTCTTATTTAGACTTTTAAATATTGTTATAATTTTGATAATAATACTGTCTACTTAACGATTCTTTACTCACAAAAAAATTTGTTAAGTATATCATGATGATGATGATGATGATGTCATTACAACACGAAGAAAAAATGAAAAAATAGGAGCATGTTCAAATAAGTTTAGATTCCAGAATGATTTGTTTGACATAGTTGGTGAAAAGAAGACGCCATTCTTATGTATGATTTGTGTCATTTAGATTATTATCTTAAGGTTAATATATATATGGAATTCTTATCTACTTTTGGGATGTGAAAAGGTATGGATTTCAAATTACGTTTAGCATCCGGCTATATTAGATAAAGATCACTTGTACAAGACCAAGACTTTTTACTTGTTTCTCTCCCTATCATGTCTCGATATTCCGTGCAATGGAAAAAGAAAGGACAAAACGAAGAATAAAGATCATAAACAAACATATTGATGGAAGTTTAATTGATTGAGCAATAGGGTCAGGTGGGTTGAAGAGACTTCTCGTGAAGAGGACATTTCGTGTTCATTATTAAACAAGAAAGTAGATTTTGAAACGAAACTATTTTTCACATATATATATATATTTTTTCTAGTTTGACAGATAGCATGATTAGACGAAAAAGATTTGTGGCAAGGCCTCCATCATGATGACAGGAGGCTGATATCATCACATGATTGGTCCAAATCGGTCCCCATTTCCAATTTCACCCCCCACGCCTCCAATAACCTCCACATTTTGTGTCACGGCCCAACCAGCTGTAGTGTTTCCTATTCTTATGTGCTTCCACATTCGAAAAGTCGTTATAAATACACGCACATATTCACATATAAATATAGGGAAGTTGGGAGGGGATGTTTATACATGAGAGCTGCTGCAGCTAGTCATTTACTGTTGAATTTGAATCCAAACAAGACAATCATAGGAATCCAAGTTGTTTAATCATGTCTACATCATATCAAGATTCTTCTTTCCAGCAGCCAAGATTGGTTACCAAGAAATTCTTGGCCAAGCCGCAGGGTGAAGGAGTTGGTGCTGTTGTTAGGAGAAGCATTGGAAGGTAGGTACCATTTCTATGTTTTCTTGTTTCTTATTGAAAGTATATCGTCTGGTTATCTCATGTTTTTGTTGATTTTGATTCCATGTAAAATGGAACATTGTTTTTGAACATGTGATGCTACCAGGACGTTAATGTTGACAGATGTTATATTTAAGATTCTTGTCATCTGGGACTGATTAGTACTAATGGCCCAGTTTTGTTTTTGGTGTACGTGTTTTACAGGCCGGAAATGAAGTACTTTGATCCTTTCCTCCTGTTGGATGAGTTTGCAGGTACTATGTTGTATTGTCCATTAATTGCTGTCTACTGATCAATAGCGTAGTTTATCGATTCCTTCGCCCAATAAAGACATAACAATCTGATGCTCTGTAATTCTGCCATGCAGTTTCACCACCAGCAGGATTTCCTGATCATCCACATAGAGGTTCTCTCTAGCACCCTAATTTGCAGCATACTGTTTCTTCAGTTTGTGTTATAGTTTGATGTATCTTGTCTCAACAGGTTTTGAGACTGTTACATACATGTTGCAGGTAACCATCCTGAGTGTAAAAAACTTAAACTTCATCAATTTGGTTGTTTATTGTGGGGAAGTTTGAATTGTTGAACTGAAGAATATACTATTTTAGGGAGCCTTCACTCATCAAGATTTTGCTGGTCACAAGGGTACAATACACACTGGCGATGTGCAGGTATAAACGGAACGTTTTGGATCATTCTTAATTGTTTACAGGAAGAACATGCCAAAAGTTTTCTTGCTTGGGTTTGTGCAGTGGATGACCGCAGGGAGGGGTATCATCCACTCGGAAATGCCGGCAGGAGAAGGAACTCAAAGAGGCTTGCAGCTGTGGATAAATCTCTCTTCCGGGGACAAAATGTAGATATTATCTTACTTGGATTTCTGATCTTTTATGTTTGGATGGTGCAACTGTGCAATTCTCTCTGTATATAGGAATGGATCCAGGGACCAAGAATTCCAAAAACAACATATACTATATCTTCATCATATATTACATCATTATCATTATTGTTACTGTATCTTGGTCTCCCAGTATCTATGTTTTCATAAGAAGATAATCTCTCCGTTTAAATTAACTAGGCAAACATTCTGCAGGATTGAACCAAGGTATCAAGAACTGCTGGACGAGGACATTCCAAGGGCAGAGCAGGACGGAGTCAAGGTTAAAATTATTGCAGGTGAAGCTATGGGGATCTGTTCTCCTGTTTATACTCGAACCCCTACCATGTGCCTTGATTTCACCCTAAAACCCCACACTCAATATCATCAAAGCATCCCAGAAACATGGAATGCTTTTGTGTACACAATCGAAGGTGAAGGTGTGTTTAGCTCCTATAACACGCCAGACGTGGCAGCTCACCATCTATTGATTTTGGGACCCGGGGATGGCCTAAGTGCTTGGAACAAGTCTTCTAAGCTGTTGAGATTTATTTTGGTAGGTGGTCAGCCACTCAACGAACCGGTAGTTCAGCACGGTCCATTCGTGATGAACACACAAGACGAAATTGATAAGACTGTAGAAGACTATTATTATTGCAAGAATGGGTTTGAGATGGCAAGATTCTGGAGATCTCAATGAGTGTGGCTAAGCGCCAACAGCATCAGGGAAAACTTCCAACCTTCCAACAGCAAAGTCTAAGCAGAAAAGAAAAAAGTCACAATCTTTATCTGTCACTATCAGTCTTTTTCTTCATCCAAACTAAGCAATTATGGAAAAAGGTTAGGAAGATATCTCATTCATGGGAGCGAAAATGCTTCTAGAAACCCGAATAATGTAGCTACAACTATTTCAAAGGGGTCAGCTCATGGTAGTTGATTTTACCTTTTAAAATTTAAATATTTGTATTATTTTTTCTTTGTGTTGATAGGTTGTGATTAGAAGTTGATTCTTGCTATTAATATATTTTCCTTTTCTGCTGCTATCCTTTCAAATCCCTTCTATTTTCACAGCCCGTTCCCCTCATGGCCAAAGTAGGAGAGTTGTGGACTTGTGGCAGGAATAAAAAGTGCACATCTCCATCAAATATTATGATATGATCTAATACACTAAAAAAACTGTCAAAAAAGGATTCTTGGAGTCTACCTCAATTTATATAGAAAGGGCTTAGCTTGTTATTGTTCATCAACTACTCTTTTTTTTTTTTTTGACAATATTCTTGTAAGCATTTTTGGAGGTGATATATCGTGGGAGGTAAACTTTTGTTGTGAGTTGGGTTGTCAATCATGAGCAGATTCCTCCACCTAAAATTGTAATTGCTAGAGCCACTTTGTGGCATAGAGATAATCAGGTAGGCATTCAATTGGTGATAAATAAGAAAAGTTCACCAAGACATTCTTTAAAAACCCGAGCTACTTATCTGAGAAAAAATATATAGATATTTTTTTTTTATACAAAGCTTTAATCATTAAGCTAAGACAAATAACCTCAAAGTGATGGCCGGTGGGCACTATCACAGTGGTTCCTGACTTTTATTTTAGTGAGTTTCCTTGCCCCAACCTCCAACCGCCTTTTAAAAGATATTATCTGCTTATATATTTACTCTCTTTCTCAGATCTTTTATTCAAAACTCCTATGCCTGTCACAGGTTTTCTCTAAATGTGTCTATATTGACAGAAAATTCATGGAATAAGTCAAAGCTGGTACTTCTAGTGGAAACGCATGAAGAGGAAGAGGATTTTCTCTATAGATAACCACCAGAGCAATTGTACTTTGTGTTAGTGGTAAATGGAGGAATATCATGGCAATATATAATGATCAAAAGTGTAAAGGTATATGGTGCTCACTCTCATTCTTCTGCAACTGATGAATTAACTAATAAATAAAGGATCACTCGGCTTTATCTATGGGCTCGTGAATTTTCTGTCAAGCTCAAATACTAACAAATTACATTAAGGATTTCTGGATTCAGAAAGCTTGCACCAGATATAAAAAAATTTAGTCATAAATTCTGTGAGAGAGAGAGAGAGAGGAAATAGTAAGCTTGAAGTAGGGAGAGAGAAGAAGGAATTGTGACGAGAGAATGTAGTCTGTGAAAAAGAGACACAAAATGATAGAGGAAGGTGATCAAAAATAAGGTGGAGAAGAAAAAAAGGAGACATTTCTGTGATTATAGGCATATTAATCGTGCCACTCTAATTTGGTATATATACAAAATATCAATTTGGTATTAGTACCTTGTTTGAATCCAAGTGCTCAAAATATTTACTCTTTCAGTTTAGCTATTGCTATGTTCAACTAAGCCAAAAGTTAGTTGATGAACGCCTCAAGGGACCACTCAAATCTTTCTTGCTGTTTTTTTCTATGGTACTGTTTATTTAAAATTGCTGGATATTGAAGAGAACAAAATTTTGAAAATTTGCTACTAAAACTATCTGAATTTGGAGAGAAACTCTCTGTCTCATTTTTTGGAGAAGACCGTTAATTAAACATGCCTATTGTTGAGAATTACGAAACAAAGTTAACTATATGTCTTTCCTGCCATCTATATAGTACAATGTTAAATTTTATATTCCACATGCCTAATCTGGAGAAAACAAGCCACGTGCCACCAACAAATTTGGGGTCAGTGGCTACGTGAATCTTTTTTGGCCAATTGGCTTCAGTCATGGTCAGATTTAGCGGAAGATCTAAGGCAACAAGATCCTTAACATGTAACAAATACAACATGCCATGTAGTTTAGCCTAATGTTAAGAATGAAAGCCTCTTTAGTTGTATGGAAAATATATATTAAATATTTGAGTAATCATTCCCCCAATTTATCGATAATCACTACCATCTCTCCTTTGTATCTTATTTCTGTTCTTTTTTATTTTAGTATGACCAAGTATCAGTTATAATCCTTATTTCAACTGTTCACTTTATGAATGCTATGTCCTGTAATGACTGACTTTATTGATATACACAATTTGTTATCTCTAACATCATATCATCTCGCCAGATTATACACAATTGAAGGAGGAGGAATTAGAGAGTGTTCCCATTTCTGTTGAGAGAATACTATAAACAACCAAGTCTCTAATCTTGCCCTTGAGATACGAATACTTCCTCAAAACACCCTCCCTGCTGAACCCCGGCCTTTTCGAGTACCCAATGAGAGGCCTTATTCTCTATATCCGCGTAGGCTTGCCGTCTTACTAGTTGCGGCAAGTCATGAAATACCTGGGGAATGGCCATCTTCACAGCTTCACTAGCAATCCCTTGCCCCCACAACTTGGCGGCTATGGCATACCCGATGTCCGCTCGACATCTATCCTCGCCCAATCCGGGAACACCGATACGAATCCAATTGAGCGGTTGTCGATGCAAATCGACCGTCACCATGGATGTGGTATGCAGACTTGTTGGATGAAAGTCAGCGCTTCTTGTTTGGATGTCAAGGTCTTCCATCTGAGCCACCTAGAAACTCGATCCTCCCCTGCCCATGAAAATAAATCTTCAGCATCAGTTGGCGCAGGGTGATCATGCGCGATGGATCCATCACAGTGGGCTGCAGGAAATTGAGCAAACGAACAAGGAAAGAAAAAGCCTGGTACAAAGACTGACGAAATGGTTCCTTCCCCCTGTTTTTTAGCTGTTGAAAATATAGTTGCTCAATATAAAAAGTTAGTTGATGAATGTGTGAGTGTATTTGCTTAACAACTTCAGCACATTCATCTAGGCCGGGTCGGATTCTCATTAATTGTAATGGAATTAATACACCATCCCTCCGTACCTCCTTTTCAAAAAAAATTAGTTCTTATTCTTTTTTTACGTTAATTAAGAAAAATATATTTAATAGTGTTGGAAAATTAATTTTAACATCATTTTACAATTATATATACCTTTTCCTTTATTAATTATTTCAATTTAATATTTCTTTTTTTAATAACTATACACATTAAATAAAGGCATATAAGTGAAATAATATTTCAACTATATTTTAAAAAGAAAATTAGACTATATTTTGGGACATACGAAAAAAGAAAAATAGACCATCAGGGAAATAGAAGTTCACTTTATTTTTTCACAACAAATATTAAGAATGTTGTTAGAAAAGTAAATATTGTGATGTGTTACTAGTTTACCTTTATTTATTAGTAGTAACTAAATTTTAAATTTGTTATTATAATAATTATACTAATAACATTAAATAAGGATATATGCTTGTTTGCCAAAAAAAAAAAAAAAGGTATATATATGCTTGTAAAGTAACATAAAATAAGTGGGATGGAGAGAGTAGTATATACATATTAGTAAGTGAATTCTCAGTGTTATCAAATGCTTGATCAATAGAACTATATTTGATGATTCTATAACGAATATAAATCTTGATGGTTGTTTCTTTTGCGTCAATCAACCACTCGGTCTTTATGATGGATGCTTGAAGGCCTTAATTTGTAACCATATATGCAAAACAAGCATAAATGAAATAAAAGTATAATCTATATCTATATATCCTTAAATCAAAGCTAGTTGTGCCTATAGACACCGCTATTTTATATCTTTTTACTGCGGTGTCTATAAGTACATCTAATCTATATATATCCTTAAATCAAGGCTAGTTGTGCCTATAGACACCGCTATTTTTTCGCCCTTTTACTGCGGTGTCTATATGTATATCTAAGAGCACTATTAGTGTTGGGGAAAAAACTCAAATTTTGGTTTTTTTCCCCCAACAAAATCAAATAATGTTGTAGTTTTCAGGTGAAAAAAGTTATTTGGGGGGGGGGAAGCCAAATGAGGGGCTACTTTTTTCCCCTTCATTAAATGTGCCCCACTTCCATTCCAATCTAATGAAATTTCGCCACGTGTTCAATTTATATTTTTTCCCTAACTTTTTCCCCTACACATTATTTGGAAATATGTTTTTTCCCCCTGATTTTTTCCCCTTGGTTTTTTCCCCCAACACTAATAGTGCTCTAAGTTGTGGTACATATTAAATTCATATAATTGTGATTTTATTTCCTTTTTTCTAATTATTCCACCCTTTTCCTTAATTTATGTCCTTGTGATTTTTTATTCCTAACTGTTAATTGTGAGTTTTATTTCTTTTTTCTTAATTATTCCACACTTTTCCTTAATTTACGTCCTTACGATTTTTTATTCCCAATTGTTTCCACACTTTTTCTTTTCCATACCATATATCTTCTATCCCGGTCAACTTATCCCTTCCCTCCAAGGCCCAATATCGCTGCTCATTCTCTCTCCTTCAATTTTAGCCATTTTAGTTTTCTTTCCTATTACTCTTCAACGACGATGCCTTGGCTATAGCGTTCCATCCTTAATCGAATCAATGACTGAATATTTGCCTTTTATATAGCGTTTTTTTTTTTTTTTTGGGAAATTCCAGACTCACAATCGAGCCCTAATACTGAGCTGTGTTGGATTTTGTGATTTTAGGACTGCATCCCTAATCAATTGGCGTTTGAAATCATTTCCCTATTTTTGGGGATGATATTTCCTATAAAGAAATGACTGTGAACAATTCCCTAATTTGGGTTTATTAATTCACTTTATATATAGTGCATTTCTTTGGTTTTATTGCTTCATCTCATTCACTCCTGAAAAATATTTATTTTCTTTGTAGTTCATACTATTCGTGCATTTTCGTTAATGGCTCTATATGTATCAATGTTAAAGGTTGTCGATGCAAGACCAACTAAGTGGACGTTCTTTGTTCAGGTGGTGCGTAAATGGGTGTTGGGGCAGGGGATTTTGCAGGGGCAATCTCACAAATTTTTGCCAAAAATTTGACCTTTTCTTCAACATGCACTAACCATGATTGCTTCCAAGAAGTATGGAGTTGGCGAGGGAACATTTTGACCACTCGGCGTCTTTGACTCCGCAATGTATTATATGTCAAAACAAACAAGAAACTATTGTCGGACTTACTGAAGACGAGTTGATTGAAATGCTGATGAGTTTAAGATATTTTTACTTTTCTGTGCCTTTCCTTTTAATTTTTCAATTATTTTATGATTTTCAAACTACTTTATATTGTGTACAACATTTTCCGTACAACGTATGAGTGAAAAATTGTTATTTGTAATGTTTTTTGAAATGTAAATAAAAGATGCTTGGTAAATACAAAGGGTTTGCGGTACGAAAAAAATTTTGGTGCTCCAGAGATACCATACTCCACCCTATTTGACAAATCAAGAACTAAAATACCAGTGGCCCAATTTACTATTAAAATAGATGCTTTAAGCGGAGCCTAGAAGTTTTTTTTTTTTTATTAGTCCATCGGATCTACACTTTTGTGACAACAGTGGGGTAGATTTTTATATGGGTTCCAGATAGCTCTAATAGAGTTTTAATTTTGTTTTTCCATTTTTCCTTCATTTTTTTTTTGTTAAAAGAAAATTCTCCCTTCATTTGATACATACATTAACATGAAGGGTTAAGAGTAATTGAAAAATGTTGGCATGAGGCTTTCACTCGGTATTGCTGGATATACTATTTGCATTTGGTGATTAATATATATATGGAGATAATAACTAATGAATTACTTAGTTATTATTTTTATTAGTAATTGGGAATTTTTTTTATCAATCATAAATTGGGTGAGTGTGATATGTTAACAAATTGTCAAATTAAATAAATTCAGAAAAAATAATGGTTGATATTTAGTTTGTTATAGAGGGTTTATAATATTATTACTTTTACATCAATTTTAATTTCATATTAATCACTTCACTTTTTATTACTGGAACAATTAAGCTATGGTTATTATTATTATTATATTTGATACAAGCAGAGATATGCTAGGGGAGGAAAATTAAGGTAGGGATATGTGTGACTCGAACTAGGAACTTCCTATCCGAAACTTGAGAATCTAATTACTACGTCACAATTCGAACATACACAATTTGCTAATTGATTATTTTACGCGACAATGTAGTTTATTTGTTAAATGGCTAAACTCTTCTTCTTCTTCTTCTTCTTCTTCTTCCTTTTTTTTTTTTTGAGAAATAATTTTTGTCTTCATAAATTTATAAATGACGATAAAATTATATAATCTTAGGCATATTGAACGTATAGTTCTTTGTTCTTTTTGCAAAATAGAAGAAAAAAAAAGAATAGGCTTGAACAGACGTAGATATTCACAAATTAATTAGTCTAAATTTGTTTTATTACTACAATATATGTTGGGAAGAAAAATTACAATTTCAACGAAATCTCATAACGCATAATTAGGCAAAAGGCAGAGTCCAATGGGGGAGAACATTTATTGCTACAAGTCCGTTTGATCATTGTAATCACCATCCGTTAGACGATAGAGAGAAAAAAATTGTGGTTGAAAATTTAATGCTCGATGCAATATATTTCCGTTACATTTGGCATATTTATATTATTTAAATTTAAACAATTTTATTATTTGTAACATTATACCATTTTATTAGTAGTCTTCATTTACATTACACGGGTGTTATACTAGTAATACATGAAAAAAGACCTAATAATTTACTATATATGAATAGAAGTTTTATTAAAAAAAAAAAAGGAAAGCAAAATTGAAGCTAATATGTCTCGTTTTATTTGGGATTGGA
Source organism: Nyctanthes arbor-tristis (assembly GCA_963692815.1). Taxonomy (NCBI): domain Eukaryota; kingdom Viridiplantae; phylum Streptophyta; class Magnoliopsida; order Lamiales; family Oleaceae; genus Nyctanthes; species Nyctanthes arbor-tristis. The sequence goes on along the minus strand of CAVNYN010213638.1, from coordinate 836 downwards.
GAGACTAGTTAATTTCCATATATAATCCACTTTCAAAAAGAATTTAGTTTTCCATGTATAATCCGCCGCCTGTTGTAGATTCTGTGTGTGTATAGATATACGTAGGGTATAATGTTTTGTTCCAAGATTTCTCTACCGTCGACATATATATTTTGGCTAGGCGGGCGGTGGAGGAGATATTCGGAGGTTTCCACAACCTTAATTTCTGTGGGTGGCTTCTAATTAATTTCTTTTCCCGGAGAAGCCCCTCTTCGTGATTTGGCAATTAATTAATTAATTAATGGCTTTCACCAAGGCATCACTAGTGTTGCTGTTGATGATGATCATGTGCACAAGTCTGTTTAGGGCAGGCCTGGCTGAATTATATATACTCTCCGACCGAAGAATCAATAATAATAATAATAATAATAATAATAATAATGCCTGGGCTGATGATGCTTCCAAAGACTTGAAAGTTGGCTACCCGTCCGGCCGGAATTGGTTGGCCAGTGTGATCCCACCACAATACATAGTGCTGTTTCGTCTCTTTTTGTGTCCGGCCAACTTGCGGCGTTGATTGCTGTCGCTTCACTTCGCCACTTGTGCCTAAGGGGTTGTATTAAACTCAAAACTTTTATAGATTTTTAAAGATTTTTTTTTAATGAATTACTTGTTTCCTTCCAATTTGTTATCATTATATATGGGACGGACTTCACCCCTTTTTGAGAGAGTGGGTTAAAATAAAGTACTCCCTCGCGTCTAAAAATGATATAAAATCATATATGTGGCACGATATATTGATATACAGACATGTGGTTTGCATCGATGTGTACTGTATAGTTGTAGTTTTCCGTGCG
>CAVNYN010213637.1:0-24637 GCA_963692815.1 Nyctanthes arbor-tristis | reverse complement strand
TAGAGTTCATAGACAGCTTAATGCAATAGAGCTGCTAATAACACATACACGCTTGGAATCAACAAATTTGTGGACTTGACTAATGAAGAATTCTTGGGAAGTATGAAAAAGTAAAAGCAGTACCAGCTACACTTAGACTGCAGAGCAAGGGGGGTCGTTACCCCGGTTAAGAAACAACAAGGTGGTTAACTATCATCCATACTGAACTATGTTTACTGATAAACTTCAACTCTTCATCTTCTGCTAATCAATCCTATTCGTCACAAATTTGGAGGGAGTTGCTCTGTATTTGGAGCGGTGGCTGCTATTGAAGGTGTCATTAAGATCAAAACTGGCAAACTCGTTTCACTATCTGAGCAACAAAGAATTGATTGTATGAATATTGATGACGCTTGCCAAGGAAGCTGGAAGGAGCAGATATTTGATTTTGTTGAGAAGAAATTTGCTATTCAAGTATTGCGACTCCACCCCACGAATCATACCAACCTTTCCACTAGAATAATCTTCGTGGTAACTATGCTTTTCCAAAAGTCAACTTTCTTGTAACGCTTTTTGATCAATTCAACAATGTATGGGCTGCAATTGGCTGCCTTTCTTGATTACCCAGTGGTGATCTTTCTTTCTATATAAACATATGAAAACAAACAAATATGGGCAACATGTGCTGCATTGATTATATAAAACAATTACAACCTAAATCAACAATGCTTACAGATTCCTTCTAAAAAACAATGCTTAAAGATTCGTATGCCAACGCAAACTCATGCATTGTAGGTGATGTTAATGGACCAACCAATCCTGAACTGCCACCGTTCTGGATCAGTTTGACCAAAAACCCGTTTATTTATTTATTTTTCCCCTATTTCCTTGCATATATATTTGGGGCGCCTTGTGTGTATATGTTTTAAGGAGGAAGAAGAAAAAAGGAAAAAAAGAGAAAAATAAAAAAATAAAAAATAAAAAAAAGAAAGAGAGAAGATGTGTTGTGGTGATTGCCGCCCTTTGGGGTTTCTCCTCGGCCTCCCCTTCGCCTTGGTCTCGCTTCTCCTCTCGCTAATAGGCATCATAATCTGGATTTTCGGGTAAGTATTAGATACCTGATAGATAGGATTGGACATGACACATAAAATTAGGTTCTTTTTTGATCGATTGAAACTAAAGCATAATTGTGTTGCAGGATTATGCTGAGTTGTTTGTGTCCTTGTTGCTTGTGCGTAACGGTGTTGGTAGAGTTCGCTCTGGCTTTAGTGAAGGCTCCATTTTCAGTCATGAAGTGGTTCACAGAGCAGATTCCATGTTAGATCAGATGTAATGTAGATGAATCGGAATATATTTCAGAAGTCTGATTCATCAAATTTAATTAATTTGTTACGGAATAATCTCTATATTCTATTCAGCTTTTGAATTCTTGTGGATTATTTCAATGGTTAGTTCCGATTAGTTTCGTAGTTACTTACAAATTTATTGTAGTTTCTTTATTATGAATTATGATGTCTCTCTTTTATTTTCTTCAAACTGGATTTTTACATGGACAGCAATTCAATTCAAATTATTATATCAAGAATTCACGATTAGTTGTAGATGTATTCAACACTCGTATAATGACACATATAGTGTTAGATGAATTTCAAATATAATCATCTTAAAAAATTTTAGGGACATTACACCAATACATGTATGACAAACGTGTAATCCTTGTAAGAACATAATCATTGTTGAAATTTTCCTACTTTCAAATATAGAGGATTTGACTTGCAAGATTGAAGTGAAAATGACTTGTGATGATCTGGCCAAGGAAGAAGAGAATAGAAGTGATGATTTTTTTGTTAACGTGCACGGATTCACTTAGGTGGAAGAATTATTGGAGGCGGCTATGTCAAATGTGAAATTTGCTATTCAACTCAGTTGCGTGATGAAAAGCAATGAAGAGCTAAATGTTTGGTGAGCGTGTAGATTATTTGTTTGATTATAATCTGCTACATAACATCATTTTATTAGTTTTTTTTTTATAAAAGGTAAACAATTGCGACTTGACTTTTACTTTTTGACTTTTTAAAAAAAGTGAAATCAATAAAATGATACTATAGCTTATAATCAAAATAGATTATAATTTACCTAGCCAAACACACTGAAAATACACGTGAACAAATCTTAAACTAATTACTTACACATATAAGATTTCTTGTAACATGCTTGTTCAAATCACCTTTTTAATAACACTGCACCACTTTGATCAAATCCCATCAAAGTTTATATAAATAAAAAGAAATATTCTTTGAATCGGAAAAAAAAAAAGAGAGCATATCCAGTGTTGAGGAAACCTAACAATGTCGAATATTGTATGAATTTAAGGGAATTTCCCCAGCAATGCCAATAGCCTATGAATTTAAGGAACCAAATTCCTACAATGAGGGTGGATATGGGATAATAAGGGACCAAATTTAGTCGACTTGTCTTGCGAAATCTTCATAAACAAATTAAATCTGGCCACATGTCCAAATTTATTATTATCAAAATTAAACACATGTAAGAATATAAAATGAAAAACTTGAGAAATGAGAAAAAAGAGCACGGTACATGCAATGGCAACAAATTGTAGAGGAACAAAATGCAAAAGGAAAACAATTAAATAATAAAAAAAAAATAATAATAATGATGATGATGCAAAAGGAAAAGTTTCAAGCCAAATGTATGAAACAATGAAATTTGCTAAGGAGATAAATAAGGCTCCTAATAAAGAGATAGATCACTTACGTGGCGGAAATCCTAGGCGTTTTTGTTAGATGTTCTCCCCGTAAGCTGTAAAGCTCCTTATTAGGAGTTAAATAAGACTCTTTAGCCGGAACGATGAAACAATGGAATTCATGCAACAGTTATTAGTTAGTTCAGCAACTTGGAATAATGGAATGTTAATCACTCCTTGCAACAGACATATTAATTAATAAGCGTTTAAAAAAAAAATGATCACGCCAAAAACTATACTCCCCTCACCCCCCAAAAAAAAATTTCTCTAAGACAAACAAACAAAAAAGTGCTCTAAATCCACCACATATCTGCTGTACAATCAGTGTCAGAAATTTGTTTATTTATTTATTTATTTATTTTTTTGGTGAAAGATGATAGAATAGAATTTTATTAAGATGCAAAAGGAAAAGAAAAAAAAAGAAGGATGCAAAAGGGCGCACAAGACTGAGCCCACTGGGCTCTGAAACACAGCCCAACACAACAAACAAGACCCAAAGATAGACCCAAAGCAACACACGAAACAGGCCGATAAAAGGGGGCCTTTATCTGCCCAAAACCAATCAGAGAATCCACGCCCAGATGGTCCACAATGACCCGGCCCAAACAACAAACACAGACCGCGAGGAATGCCGGAACTGAACCAATGGTAAAATCCAAAATACACCAACAAAGATTTTCAGGAATGAAATCTACCTCTTCTTTCAAGATTGTCTCGCGTTCTAGCCTCCTGGACGCGATCAATAGCAAAAGCAACATTTTCTCCATAAAAATCGTTCTACTCAATTGATATTTTGGGATGTAAGTATGGGTATTGGGTAGAACCTAGAGAAGTTGATAAAGTCAAAGATGAAGTTGTGACGTTCCTCTTCAAATATTTCTACTGAAATGAGTCTTTCCTTCACTTCCTAAAATGATGTGGGTTTAGGAAAGAGGGCTTAGTATTCGGATACGGATCCAATATGATATCCATGGCCACTTTAAGATGGATTTTGGGAGGGCACTGTGTATTCAGTGTCAAAACTAACCTACCCTAGATCCAACCAATAATTGCTTGAGACCTAACCGGTTAGGCATCATCAAGTAAGCTTCGAGATGTGATCAGTGGAAAACCTAAGCAATACTAGACCTTAAAATTTCCATATTAGTGTTGTTAAATGGAGGTGTTAGTTACATGTCAAAATTAATACTCCCTGGTTATGTTAGTAATATTGTTAAATGATTTTTTCTTAGCTGATTGTTAACTTTAACAACTATTTTAATTTTGAATTGAGATTTTTTTTTTCTTTTGTTTAATATTTAAGTGACATTTTAATGTTTTTCAAAAATTCTTTTTATTACTTAACAAAGTTTGACCAAGAGCCAATGAGGTCTAGACCATTTGGTTAGAGAGTTAAGTTGAGGTACTGAGACCTAGAAGTCTAAGGCTCGATTCTCTATATGGAGTATTTTCTACATTTTATTGTAGTGTGTATTATCATTATATGTGAGTTTGTACTGTTGATTTTCTTAATGCTGTGTTTCAGTAGGATAAATATTTATGCGCATTTATGCTGTTATGATGCAAAATTGTAATTATATTTCCAAAAAAACAAAATTTGACCAATAAATTTTGACAATAATATGGTCCACTTGAGTTTGAGAGTGAAATTTACATTAAATGTACTTTTTAAAAAAAAATTAACGCATTAAATGTAACACTAAAATTAACTAGCATATGTTTCATATAACAACCACTAAATACAATTATGTAATAATAATAATAGATTAATACCAATGTAGTTGCTCTTAAAAACAACCACTAAATACAGTTATGTAATTAAATAGCCTGTCATTTAGTATTCTAAAAAGCTTGTCTAGGTAACGATTAGGTGGCGCTTATACTTAAAGCTTAGACTTCACACTTGAAAGCGTCTTACGCTTTATTATATATTTATAGTACTTTTATCACGTATTAGCACACTTAAACATGCCTAGACTCAATATTCGACTTCTGCGCTTTTCCATATCTTACACAAATATTCGACTTCACACTTGGAATCCCGAGAACCCACGCAGCACACTATAATCCGGTGGGTTTCTTAATCCCAAACCACTAAACATTATACAGTAATTAAACTAAAAACCAAGACGCCTCTGGTTTTCAAGAACTGCTCTTTTCACAAACGGCAGTATATTACACTCTACCTACAACGTTGTACCCAGTCTTCCTCATAAAACAATCGTTTGGTCCCACAAAGGCCATCCTTTTCCACCCGATCGACTACTAATCAATATCTTAATCCATGGACGAACTGTATTTGGATTCCCAGAAATAAAAATCAATAGTAAAATCACAAAAGGCGTGGCAGTATTGAACTGTTCCGACCCACACTGCTCAGCCCACCGTCTTTAACAATACCAAAATTTCAAGCAGACGACTAGTATTTATACTTGCAAGAAACATCCTTCAAATAATCTGTAAACCCAAAAGTTTCTAGATTTTGATACCTAGAAAATTTAGAGTTTTTTGATCTCCAGCAAGAAGTGGAGAATAGATGGAAGCTAGTAATGGAATCGGCTTGGGTGTTCCTGCGGCTGCAGTCCAGGCTCGCCCGTCAAGTGGGACTCTCGGGTGCCACTTGGCTCGGCGGCTGGTCCAGATAGGCGTGAAGGACGTGTTCTCAGTTCCAGGCGACTTCAACTTGACCTTGCTGGACCACCTCATAGCCGAGCCGGAACTCAATTTGATCGGCTGTTGCAACGAGCTGAACGCGGGTTATGCAGCTGACGGCTATGCGCGGGCCAAAGGGGTGGGGGCGTGTGTGGTGACCTTCACCGTCGGTGGGCTTAGTGTTCTTAATGCGATCGCCGGAGCTTACAGCGAGAATTTGCCGGTGATTTGCATTGTCGGAGGGCCCAATTCTAATGACTACGGAACCAACCGGATTTTGCATCATACTATTGGATTGCCGGATTTCACTCAGGTAGGAACTCCGGTGTTTCCAGACAATAACCTGTGCTCAGGTCAGTGTATTTACATTCCCTTCCCATGGCCATTAGAAGATTTTATTTCAGACTGTGCTTAAAAGTGCCATCATACCAAGATGGGCCTTTCTAAAAAAATTGAAGTATGAATTATGGCTATCGGAAATGAACATGTATGTACTGTTTGCATTTTAGCCCCTTAGTTCTGTTTTTATCAATGTCTAGATGTCCAGTTAAGAATCATGATCTCCATTTTAAGATGCTAAAACAGCTTAAACTTGACGTGAATGAGTACACAGTCCGACTAAATGATCATTTTACATCACTCCATGGTTATGTCGTCTTAAAGATTCAATAAAACCACATTTGAAAATCACACTGATCCGAGATGATTTGGTAGTCAAGTTCCTTTCTGGTCTCTTACTTGTTTCGGTGGAATTGCATCTAATCCCTGGATTCATGAAGCTTGCCACGACTGCCCAGAAATTCCAAATGTTGCCAGCTACATTTTCATATTTTACATGTCATCTAGAAAATCAGGAACAAACACATATAATGTCACACCAGAAGTATTCAAAAAGATCAAGTTTTTTAAAATTGTCTTGCTGGTAAAGTGAACTAGAGTGGAAAAGTTCAGAGAGTTCTTGTTCATCGTGGATTCCAGTTTGACAAATATGCATTTTGTTACATGTTAATGGCAATCGATAACTCAGTTTTCATGTAACAGGCAGTTGTTAATAACTTGGATGATGCACATGAGTTGATCGACACTGCTATTTCAACTGCTTTGAAGGAAAGTAAGCCAGTTTACATAAGCATTAGCTGTAATTTGCCTGGACTTGTTCACCCAACCTTTGCTCGAGAACCAGTTCCCTTCTTTCTTGCACCAAAGTAAGTATTCTACTCTGCATTCTTCAGTTAATTAATCTGTCTTATCTTGCAGTAAATTAAGAATGGTAAAAGGGAATAGGAACGGAACTCAATGTGAATCCAAAACACAGTCGCAATTCCATAATTCTGTCTTGTATAATTCTTTTATTTATACACTCGTTAGGTAATGTAATGTGCATGGTGAAAGCTATTTCAAGAAATTTATTTTTAAGTTGCTTTTGAACGTTATGATCACCAAGAAACAGTAAGCATTGGATGTTGGTTCAGAACTTTGTTGACTAAGTAAGAAACAGGGTGTCCACTATCGAATTTAAATGCATGGCTTTCTTAAGGAAAAAAGAATCTGAGCTACAGATGCAAATACCGAATTCATGTTATCATTTATTTTCTTGCAGGGTCAGCAATCAACTTGGTTTAGAAGCAGCAGTTGAAGCAACAGCCGAGTTTCTGAACAAAGCCGTGAAACCAGTCATTGTGGGTGGCCCAAAACTAAGGGTGGCAAAGGCCCAACAGGCCTTTGTCGAGCTGGCAGACGCATGTGGCTATCCAATCGCTATAATGCCATCGGGCAAGGGACTTGTTCCTGAGCACCATCCACATTTTATTGGGACATACTGGGGTGCAGTTAGCACCAGCTTCTGTGGGGAAATAGTTGAATCTGCTGATGCATACATCTTTGTCGGCCCCATCTTCAATGATTACAGCTCTGTTGGATACTCTCTGTTAATTAAAAAAGAGAAGGCGGTCATTGTACAACCAAACCGTGTGACAATTGGTAATGGCCCTTCATTTGGTTGGGTTTTCATGACAGATTTTCTGACATCATTGGCGAAAAAGCTAAAGAAGAACAGCACTGCTGTGGAAAATTACCGTCGCATATATGTGCCTGCCGGTATTGCTCTAAAGCGTGAGAATGATGAACCACTCCGTGTCAACATTCTTTTCAAGTACATTCAGGTAAAATACAATCCTGATTCTATAACTAGAAGAGATTAATAAGTGTCGACATATTAGTCTATGATCAAATGCATGACAAATTCCTGGATCTGTACTTGGTTTTTCACGTCTCATGCACGGCAAGAGATACAGCATTTTTGCTTTTTCTTCTATTTAAATCAAGGTTATTTACAGGAAATGCTGAGTGGAAATACTGCAGTAATTGCAGAGACAGGAGATTCATGGTTCAATTGTCAAAAGCTTCACCTCCCTGAAAACTGCGGGTAAGCTAAGCCTGTAATCAAATGTTGATAGTTTTAAAACAAGTTTACTGAGTTGAATTAACATATATTTGAATCCCATCTATGTGGCTATCTGAGCCATTTGAAGTATCATTTTCATAAAAATCTTAGCTCAATTTAGTACTTTAACTGCACCTATCTACCTTCCGATGATGCAAGATTCCTTTCTTATGCAGGTATGAATTTCAGATGCAATATGGATCCATTGGGTGGTCAGTTGGGGCAACACTTGGTTACGCTCAGGCTGCAAAAGATAAGCGGGTAATTGCTTGCATTGGTGATGGAAGTTTCCAGGTTTGTGTCACTCAATTGCCTAAAGAGCTTTCGTCTTGATTTCTGCTTTTTCTGAAAGCAAACGGAGCAATGACATTTAATCGTTTTATTTTATAAGCTGAAAAGATTTACACAAGTCATGGGAATTGCCAACAGCTTGATAATTAATCAATAGCTTCATCACTTTATAGGTTACAGCTCAGGATATTTCCACCATGATAAGATGTGGACAGCCGAACATTATATTTCTCATCAATAACGGAGGATATACAATTGAAGTAGAGATTCATGATGGTCCATACAATGTGATCAAGAATTGGAACTACACCGCCCTTGTGGATGCTATCCACAATGGTGAAGGCAAATGCTGGACTACCAAGGTTAGCATAAATCAAATTCGTGTTACTTGTCTAATGCTATAATAATGGGGAAAAATTGAGATAGAACCGAAAAGAGAGGGGAAAAATGTTATTTGTCTTTATGTATATATATTCAGTTGCATAACATATATGATTGTTGGAACTATCAGGTAAAAACAGAGGATGAACTGGTAGAAGCAGTATCAAAGGCAACAGGAACCTTTAAGGATTCTTTGTGTTTCATTGAAGTTTTTGTGCACAAGGATGACACGAGTAAAGAACTACTAGAATGGGGATCACGTGTTTCTGCTGCTAATAGTCGACCTCCTAATCCTCAGTAACCATTTGACGCTTCTGAAAGCACTCAACAGAACGCTAAACTTCCAAGTTTCCTTGGCTTGAACTTCTGGTCCAGCATCGCAAATGGGAAAAACCAGAATGGAAATTTTTTTTCTAGTTATTGTTGTTTGTTTTATGTTTTAAATGTAGTTTGAATGTGTTGTAAATATAACATAATGTTGCTTCTTGAGTCCTTAAAATAAAAATAATGTTGGATGATTGAAAGTTGAAACACTTGTCTAAATAAAGGTACATAATGCTGTTCTGGACAATTAGGGCACCTAACACACTTTGTTTCAGTTTCATCCCTATTCAGTTTTTTCACAAACATGGTTGTTTCTCTTTTTCCATTTTCCAGATCGGAGTTGGGTGGGTGGGTGGGGGGGGTTTGATATGCATTGGTGATTTGTTTACGTAAAGGGAAACACTTTCGAAATTTGAGAAACCAGGGCTTGGTGGAAGGGGCATAACGACTTAATGAGCGCATTTTTCCGTGTTCTTTTTCCTTTTATCTCAGTCACCTTTTTCTTTAATCTTTTATTTTTTATTTTTTGATTTGATCTCTATTTTCCATTGGACAAAAAGATTTTCTATTGACAAAATATTCCTTGGGAGAAAATGTCAAATGTACTGTGATTCGTCATATTTTACTACATGGATAAAAGTTGTAAAGATGCATAATGTTAGAATCTGTTTGATGATAACTAAAATCAGATTTTTTTTAAGGAAAGAACTAAATGGATTTGATACGTGTGAATAAGGAAATAAAGGTAGTGGGCTTAATGTTTTTTTCCAGTTAAAATCTTTCAAAAGCCATGTTTACATGGAACTAAAAAGCAATTATCCTATAAAGTAATTGCACTCCTATATAATGAAAAGAAATGTTTGGGGATTAAAGTGCTCCGAAAAATTGAGCGAGAGTGAAATTGAGCAAAGTTCAAAGGCTGGGGGCTGCTGCTGTCAATGGGTAAATGGACCAAAATTAGATCCTGGACCAATCAAGTGGCCCATAACACACTCCAGGCCAATATAAATGGCTCAGACTCCAATGTAAATCAACCTCTCCTCTCATCTTCCGACCTTCGCCGGCGTTGCTGTTGCATGCTTCCAGCCTTCCATTCCAGGCTACAGCCGCACTGTTACAGAGGATTGAGGTGAACTGCTTTCTGAACCTTATTTTTATCTGCACTCCGAGTGTACATAAAATTTTGGCGAATATATATTAAACTTTATTGTGAATTTAAATTCAGTAGTGGCTTCAATAAGCAGCGTGTTGAATTGCTGAATATCTGTTAACTTTTACCGTATATGTGGAAATCCTTTTCATCCTCCTAGCCTATTGTTTAGGTACCTCTTGTATCCTTTTACCGATAGAACGCAACAAAATGAGAGTATAATCTCTCTGCTCGTTTCAGGGCAAGGTGCCCCAGGATACACAACACACACTGAACTCCCAATGTCCAAAAGCCAGATGGAAGGAAGATGATAAATGGCAAAATACCCAGCATCAAACACTTGATGCCAGCAAACAAAAGTTTCTTGCCAACGGAAATTAACCACTTGTCAAACCCATCAACAGGTTTTTCTCTTGCATCGGCTTTACAACATTACATCAACTCAGATAATCCTTTCCATGGCCAAAAGCTCCATTCCTACATCCTTAAAACTGGGTTTGAACCCAACGTCAATATTTCCATCAAGCTCCTTATCCTTCACCTCAAAAGTCATTGCCTGCGTTATGCCCGCCAGGTGTTTGATGAACTGCCTCGGAAAACTTTATCAGCGTATAACTACATGATATCTGGGTACGTAAAAGATGGGCTTATTGAGGAGTCTTATGATTTGGTTAGAAAGCTGTGTTATTCAAAAGAAAAACCTGATGCGTACACGTATTCTATGGTCCTCAAGGGATCAACTAGTGGGGATGTAGCATCTGTAGCGAGGGAGGTGCATGCACAGATTTTGAGATCCGATGTTGAGGTTGATGATGTTCTTTACACGGCTTTGGTTGACTCATATGTGAAGAGTGGTAGGGTGGAGTGTGGGAGAAGAGTGTTTGATTTGATGTTGGAAGAGAATGTGGTTTGTTCGACGTCAATGATCACGGGTTACATGAACCATGGTCGTGTTGAAGATGCTGAGGATGTGTTTGAGAAGACGGTTAAGAAAGACGTGGTGGTTTACAATGCTATGATTGAAGGTTATAGCAAGTCTGTTGAAACAGCTAATAAGGCGATAGAGATTTATATTGATACGCAACGGCTAAGATTTAAGCCCACCATATCAACTTACGCAAGCATCATTGGAGCTTGTTCTGTGTTGTCAGCATTTGAAATGGGTCAGCAAGTCCATGCGCGAATAACAAAAACAGAGTTCTTTATGGACATTAAAGTTGGAAGTGCTCTGTTAGACATGTATTCCAAATGTGGGCGAATTAAGGATGCTCGACGCATTTTTGATCACATGCCGACAAAGAATGTGTTTTCATGGACTTCCATGATTGATGGATATGGGAAGAATGGAAATCCAGATGAAGCACTGCAGCTATTTGATAGAATGTTAGTGGAGTGTCCTACTGGGCCAAATTATGTTACATTTCTTGGTGCTATATCTGCTTGCGCCCATTCAGGATTAGTTGCTAAAGGAAAGGAGATCTTTCAGAGCATGTGCATAGATTATTCAATGAAACCGAGAATGGAGCACTATGCTTGTATGGTTGATCTCTTAGGACGTGCTGGATGTTTGAATCAAGCACTCGAGTTTGTAATGCAAATGCCTGAAAAGCCAAATTCTGATGTTTGGGCAGCTTTGCTTTGTTCTTGCAGACTGCATGGTGATGTTGACTTGGCTAACATAGCTGCGAATGAGCTTTTCAAGGTTAGCACTAAGAGTCGACCTGGGGCTTATGTTGCATTATCCAATACATTAGCCGAGGCTGGAAGATGAGATAATGTAAGTCAACTCAGGGAGTTGATGAAGGTAAGGGGTATATCGAAAGGTACTGGCTTCACTTGGATTGGAACTGAGGCTGGTTTAGAAGCTTTCCATGCTGGGCAGCAGTTGTGATATAATAGTAATGTATCAGTAACACTGCTAGATATATATATTCCTCGACAGTTATAAGTCTCTAGCATTTAGTAGTTTGCAAAATGTTGGGCCACCTGCCCACCATTGATAGGAATATAATCAGTGATTTCCTATTGTTCTTGGCCTCGGAGGTTTACAGTTGATATATGATTGACGTATATTCTCCTAGTTGCAAATGAATCGCTCTGGGTTGAGCTGTGGGCTCACTGTCGTTCCATGAGCTTAAGATCATTCTTGATCATTCCCTGTGAAAAGCAAAGAGGAAGATGTTTATCAAGGTCTATGCAGCACGATAAAAAATCCAGAAAATTTCTTAGCTGAAAGAAGATAACTTGATATATTGACATGAAGGCTTTATGGATGAACCCAAGTACCCAACAACAGATGATGATAGAGTCTTAATCTAGAGAAGCTGCAGACATGGGCTTGTTATGTAGTCTGAAGACACCCATCCAAATGCTGACAGAGAACTTCAGAAGCTTGCAGACAATACGTTCTCTTAACACAGAAAGAAAATGGTCATCATTTTACAGCCAAACCATACAACTATTGGCAACAGCTTTTCCTTTGGTTGTGTTTCCATGACAGAATTTCCAGCGGAATTGGGCAAAAAGCTGGGAACAGTGCCTTTTTGGAGGAACATCGTCAAATATATTTTCTTCCAGGTATTGCTTTGGAGTGAGAGAACGGCGAACGACTCTCAGTGATTATTCTATTATTATCTATACAATACAAGCACATCCTGGTAAAGAACAAGTGTAAAATTCTATCTGGTTTCATTTCTGCATATGGTTTTTTTGTTGTGGAATGGACGCAGTAATGTGATTCTATCTGACAGCACATCTGGAGTGTGTTTCCTAGATACAAGTTCAATCTGTCGCCCATGCTGGGAGAAAACAAAGAATTGTGAGTGAACCGATTTGGTGTCAAACTGAATTGTATGTTTTTACTCCCTCATCACCTATCTTATGATGTATATGGTAGAAGTAAGAAATCATTATATTTTTTGTAAGATTTTTGGGAAGGAAATATGTCATACAAGAAAATGAAGAAGGTTGCCCACCGTGAACAAATTGCAATAGATAAATGTATTATAGTTTATTGCAGTGATAATTTGTTGCAAGGAAATTGCAAAGCAATTGAATTATACTGAATGAAATGCAACTGCAAATTCGATGCTGCATTTGAATTGCTGAAATGAAAGAGTTGAACTATCAGTGTTCGTTTTTTCTTTCTTAGGGGTCGGAGTTTTGTGAACTTTTTTTTTTTTTTTTCCAACTCTGCTCACTTGTGCTGTAGCACGCATTTAATTACTAGGTGTGTATAACCTCAAAGTCCTTTTGAGGACTTTGACGCGTTGATTTAATAGCTATTGCCTCAAGGTAATTTTCTCTTACTGTATCTGTAATTTCTTTTCATATGTGACGGGTAGGCATAAAAATCTTCAAGTTGGGAAGATTCTCAATTAAATCAAATTTTATCTCAAATTGGGTGAGATTTACATATTGATACTTTAAATTAGCTACATAAGAAATGAAATTAATTATATCCGAAATGACTGAACTTTAGCTAAATGTTAAGAACTTCAATTCGTCTCAAATTGATCTTCACGCTTTAATAATTGTGTGACACCGTACCATATCTTCCTTTTTCTTTCTAGACTATAAAAGAAAAAAAGTAATGTTATATAGAACAATTGTTATTTGGAATCATATTAAGATATAATATTAAATGATAAGTTGAATTAAATGAGTATTTTACTCATCAATTTAATTCTATATATTATTTAATATCATATTATTGTCACATAAACTAATATTAATATAATTGATGTGACGTAATATTAAATAAAAAATGTTACGTAATAATAATATTAATATCATATCTTAAGTATCATTAAATAATGTTACGAAATATTATTTAAAAATTCATTTGTTGGTGGTCGTTGAGGAAAATGGAGCTGCAAATGTAGGGACATTTCGGGATTGGGGTTGGAAATGGAATGAGTGCTGATTGACTGGTTGTTGCAACGAAAATGAAATTTATTTTATTTTATTATTGTATTATTTATTTATTTGTTTTTGGTGGTGCGTAGTGGCCGGCTGGCCTGAATGATGGCTTGGTGAAATGAAATGATTTTTATTTTTCAAATTAATAAAAAATATTAATATTTTCTCGATTTCAAGAGAAAAAATAATAATAAAATTGTTGTATGATTAGGGATTAAGGGACAGCTCACGTGGTTAAAGGTCTGACCTCTAACCGGAAAACCCGGGTTCGAATTCCCACATGTCCCCCTCCCCATCCCCCTTTGTAATAAAAAAAAATGTTGTGTGATTTGACGTTTGTTTTTAGCTACTTCAAAATCTTCTTAGGTGATGAACTACAGGAGGAAAAAAAATTATAATTAAATTACATATCGTTCTCAACCTTTAGAGTTAATATCAAATAGGTTTTTAATCATTTTTTCAACTCGTTGAGTCTCGCACAAAAAGTCCTTTTGACGATTTCCTTCAATTTTTCAATTAATTCCTCGATTGAATTACCATTATATCCTCATTTTTTTTAAATTAAAAACAAAAGACTTTAAAATATAAATAAGATAAAATAAAATTTCCGACAGCAACACGAGAGGGATTTGCCCCCTTTTTTTGGCTACAGAAAATGGTAGCCGGCAGCACAATGCTGCCAGAAACGGTAGCCAAAGGTTGGGGAGAGACTCCTCCTGTGAGGCTGGATGTGTCTCTGGCGGCTCAATTGACTTGGTTCTAAGATTTTTTGTCTAAATTTTGCCATACTGGTTGGAGTAACAACAATCCCTAATTATGTTTATGATCATGAGTTCCTTCATGCTATATTTTTTCTAAAAAATTAAGCATATGTTACCAAAATCAATTCAACCACACAATATATTAATCAGTACATTGCAAAGAGTAATTAGCCGAGGCGAAACCCTAACGGATTCTAATACAATTTTTAGGCCTTCATCTAAAATCAAAGTGTCTCAAAACACTATTTTTTTCTCCCAAAAGATTATCAAAGGATTTTTTGTTAAAATGGAGGTAACCATGGAAGATGAAGGTTACCGTTGAAAATATCAAAGACGACTCGCCTTGACCATTTAACGTTGGATTCTCCTTCTTCTTTCTTTCTTTTTCCTTTTTTGTTTATGCCGCGGAGATGGGTGGTTTATTAAAGGAACTATAGTCACTCTTTTCTTTCTTTTTTCTTTCTTTTTCCATTTTTTTTTCCTTGTTGGGGGTGGGGGGTGGGTTTGGGAAATAGAGGAGCTATAGTAACTTAAGGTAAATAAATGTTGCACAACTTCAACTATAATTGTTTACCTTGTCGGTCACATAAATGATGGCCGTCTGTGAACTGCTATATGCCTATACTAAGGACGGAGTTACGTGTTACAGGAGGGGTGGGCGTTTTACACTTGCTACAGCCGTTGGATCTCATCCATTTCCTTCGATATTTTAAAAAATCACACTCCTGCACCACTTAAATTGGCAAAATCTATTGACGTAAGAACAAGATTAATATATGGAGAAAAAAACTAAAAGGAAAAAATTAGGGGGAAAAAATTTATTTCCAAATTTAGGTTTTTAGTCCACGTTAATTGTGCTCTAATAGTAGTAAAATGTGTACTTCTCTTTGAAAAATTTTTTCTTTTTGGCATGGATGTTGGATGGGGGGAATTCAGCTCGATATTTTACAATTTACAAGAAAGCATGCTCGACCAAACTGAAATAGTGCGGTGGAGAATTGCCTATTTGTCTTTGTTAACTTGTGATATATTGGGCTGAGAAAGATTTGGGGAGCCAAAATTAATTTGTTGCAGTGATCGATGGTGAAGCCAGGTAGGCACCGTTTAAGGTTTCGGAGGCGATAAATTCTATGGAGCCTGATCGAGCTCTTGTATGAAGCTCGAGAACTAGAAAACAACCAAGTATAGGCTCTTGTATAGAGTTTGAAAACTAATTAATCAATTAAAAAAATAGTTCTCAAGCAACACACTGGAACCCGGTCTGATTTTATAGAAAAACTGTTTTGGAGGCCCCATCCGTTGTTGAATTAATATAGCAGTGCTCAGTGCTACAGTGTAAGTATTGTATCATAATCTTGATCATACAAGTTGCCATTGCAATGAGTAATGCTATTTTTCTAGAGGTCTCCAGTCTAATTGACAGCACTACACAGGGTAATAGGTGGAGAAGTATAAATATATGAAAGTATTAATTTATCCAATGATCAATAAGGAAATGACAACCAGACTGAAACTCTAGTTTGGATAAATAGCATTATTTCATTGCCATAGCCTCAGGCACATCCTCAGAATTACTTATTTTCATTCTTGCACTCAACCACAAAAAACCTGATTTCAACCCCAACCACAATAACAATACCAGATTGGGATGCTTTCTATGTCCCACTAAGATATATAAGCTTGTTTTTCATTTTTGTCTAACCTAAATTACAGTCCAATTGCCTACTCAAGGGAAAAATTTTAGTGCAATATTCTAACACTTGATATTCTTGACTAATAAAACACCAACACGTGTTCAGAAATCCAAATTAAATAACAAATTAGTGCACCTAAAGGATTATATATTGAGTTAGTTACGGATGATGGAATAGGCACTTAGAATATGAGAAAAAATTTTCCATTTGAGAGTATAATTTAATTTTCAAGTGCCTAACATACTCATGTTTAAAATACCTTGTTATCCACAAAACCATTTTTGAATACACTTAGAACAATAAACATAAGCATGTGCCATCTCCCAATGTAGCAATACCCATCCCATTTATTTGGTTCATTTTTTGTTTTTGGGTTGTTACAAATATATAATAATATTTCTATATTTAGTATTTGTTTACATTCATTTATCATTATGGCCCTATGTAATCTTGAAAATTTAAAATGTAACTTAATTATTTTATGTACTCAGTTAATCTTTGGAATTGATAAGCGTATATTCTGAAGTTGGTTTATAAACTTTGTCTGTCCCGTAAAGATATTCTCTTTTAATTTTTTTACATGGACTAAAAAAATTGTTTAATGTGCTTGAAAAAGTAATTAAACTCCTAATCTTCCCACTATACCTTTATTTACTCATCAGTAACTCATCAACACTATTATTGAAAAAAGTAAACTTAACCCACTATTTTCCTACTCTACTCTTATTTAATATTATATACTTCTAAAAAGGAAAAGGAGATCATAATTAGGGAAGAATGAAAAAGGAATAGGAAACATCAAATGAGTATTGTCTTTTCCAATACTATTATTAATCTTTGTGTAAAAGTATACAGAACTAAATAAATGGAATTTAATAGTATTTTAATTGTTGTTGTTGAGTTGCCTTCGTGTGGTAGAACCGATGCCTTTGGAATTGTATGTGCTTAGATTGAGAAAGAACCTATAGTATATGGGGATAACACAGGCCTATCAAAGACGGGTACATCATTCTCTTACGCTGCACTTTTGGGTGCTTTGCTTGAAATTAGGTCAAGGAAGCATAGGTGTTGATTTGGCTAACAGTATTTGTTATTGGACTAACAAACTTTTCTTAGCACTTTATATTACAAAATCTCCTTGGTGCAAAAGCACTTGGACCGGTTTCGCAAAAAAAGTCGCAACTTATGCAAATGCAAGCCATTATTGGAATGTTTACAACATGAATCTTGACAACATTGATGGGGGTTAATGTGCTGGAAAGACAACGCTGATGGATGATTTTGCTGGAGGGAAAATTAGGTGATACATTGAAGGTTGGCTGACTTCAAGGAATTTTCCGAAGTGATGGAATCAGTTTAAGACAAATGGGTTGTCATCGCAGAAGTATCTCCAGATTTGACGCTACGAACGAGCTACGTCCTGACTTTTATCAAGTGAAGGAAGACCGCTATAAGATGTTTAAAGTAGTTAGCAAGAAAATCATCGATTTATTTTTTTCTGTTATACATCCCAAGGTACTACAATTTTTAAGAACAGATAAATTTCCATATTATTTTCCCACTAGGATTGCACTTGGATTGTGGAAGTTTTGACTTTACAATAGATAAATAGGTATTGTTATTAATAATACGGGAATACATGTGTGATTTTGTACTTAGTAAAATTCCTGCTTATTGTCAAAAAAAAAAAAAAAAAAAACTAAATAAATGGGACGGAGGTAGTAATTAATATTAGGAACATAAAAGAAAATCCCATGTCATTAATAATTGTCTTGTGCTAACCAAGAGGAAGGGAATTTTTAAAAATATTTGAATCATTTCATGACAATTTTATTCGAACGGTATTTTAAGAAATATCGAATAAAAAATTACAATTCCAACTATTCTTATAACTTCATTAAATTGTGTGAAAATATAAAAATGTATGGAATAATGACTTGCTATTAATTTGAGTATATCAAATTCAAATAAATTATAACCTTTTTGCAGATTGCAAAAGATTTCTTGAAACCTAGCTAATTCTTGCCCAAGAAATAGGAGTCATCCGTTACAATCATGCATTCACTCTAGGTAAAACTAAAGAAGAAGTCGCATCGTTCACCCCTGAGAGGTTATAAAAGTCATCGGCTTGACAATTGAAGTAAGATCCATTCCTCGTACAATTCTTCTATTATTATCTATACTTATAGCGGTAAGCTTTTCAGACAATCATGTAATATTAATTACTCCATTCGTCCCATAAAAATAAGTCATTATCAATCTTCCGCGTAAATTAAGAAATATAAATTAATGTGGTTAGAAATACAAAATTTACACTTAATTCCCTAATATACCCTTATTCAATATTGAATCACTTTTTATTTAGTCAATATAGTCATTAATGCATTACGAATTTATTAATAATTAGACTAAGGGCATATTTGAAAAAGAAATTAATTGTTCAACCTCGTTTATATAAATAGACTATAATTTAGGACAAATAAAAATAGAAACTGAGCCTATTTTTATAAGACGGAATGAGAATTAATGACCACACTATACTTTCTAATAATGATCATATCTCTTTCTTATCATGCAAGGAATTGGTTAAACTTGGAGCCATGACGGTAGCGGTACCTGGGAACTTACCTGGGAACTTGCCAATCGTAATAATTGGCTTAATCAGTTCTCTCAACACCACAATACTCTACTTCAAATGGAGCTTGACGGCATTTGACGGCTTCACCAAACATAACCATAATATATGCACACTATTACAATGCAGCAATGCCCATCTATGTTTCCCCAAACAAATATGGTACGACTTCTGTTCCGTCCGACGACTGTGACTATACTTAAAAGTGAATTAACTGCAATTACTTATTGTAGGATTTACAAAGAGAGGAGCTCTTACTGCATGCCATGGAGAAGGAGGACCTTTCGATGTGAATTTATCTGTGCATTGTGGGAGATCCAGAAGCATCCCTTTGTGAAAATCCTTCGGAGTACAGTTGGGTTGGCTTGCATTTGACAGAGGCTGCCTACAAATGGATAGCCAAAGGATTAATGGAAGGGTCCTATACTACGAGTAATGCTCACCCACCCACTATAGGCGGGATTGCACCGCTCACTTCTGATGTTTCACACACATATTTGACACATATGGCGGCCATGTGTGTGCTACGTCAGGCCATGTCACTGTCACGTCAGAAATGGACGGTGTATCCCGGCTCACAGTGAGCGAATGAACAAAATTGATAAGTTAATAAATAAATGATTTTAATAGAGTAGAATAACATATATACACACACATAAAATGTCAATTTAAATTTTTTTAGGTCGTTCATGTTCTGCGCATGACCATTTTAAACTATAGTTCTTAATTATCAACTATGTATCAAGTTTGAGATCCCGTTTGATATTGTACACACACCTACGTACATTACGCTGAAGGGAAAATAAAGTTCACCACCACATTTTTTACTCAATGCATCATATTTTACCTTTATAATTAATTAAGAGTTGGTAACTTTAGGCTCTGTTTGTTTTGTGTTATAACAAGAATCTATTATAATTTCGTCACATCAAATCACAATTTTTCACTTTTTCAATAAAATTTAACCAATCACATTTCACAAAAATTCAAATTTCAAAATTTATTATAACACAATCCAATTATAACACAAACCAGACAGACCCTTAGTTATTTTTACATTTGTGTCCTAATGATTTTTTCCTTTCTTCATTGACCTTCCAATAATTACAATGTTTTTTTTTTTTTTTGATTCTTAAGACCATTTTTTCTTTCTTCAAGAATTTCATTAACTTGCTTAAAAATGGTGAAAAAAATATACTATTTCCATCCCACTAAGATAGACTTGTTTATTTTTTCTTGCATCCCATTTTATAGACTACAATTTCTTTTTTGAAATGTAGTTGAAATATTAGTTTTCTTTCATGTTCTATTAGTTATATATCCGTGCGCTGCACAGAAAATAATAATTAGCAAAAAAGCATGGTATTTTAAAAAACTAAATAATCATAATTTTATTCGTTGTACCCACTCATATATACATATGTTACTAACGTACATAAATAGAATCAAATTGAAATATATAATATTTTCACTTGTCATAAAACTAATTAAATTGTTATTCATAGAATAATACCCTTAAGTAATAAAAATGAGAATGAGGAATTTTTACGAAATTAATTTCATTTTGTGCATGGAAACTAAGAAACCATGAAAAATAGAGTATACGAAATTTATAAACCTCCAGAATTACCCTACACCCACATCCTTATTCAGTAGGGTGTGGATGATATTCATTTATCAGATGAACTATTCTCCACATTCATCTCCACCATATATTATGAGAAAAATTATTTTTCGCATTTCTTCATCACTATTCACTAAATCCATCTTAAAAAAAAAAAAAAAATCTAAAGTGCACATTTTCCTATTAAAAAAGACCTAAAAGAAGTAATATTACAACAAAAGATAAATTCTATATAATTTATCATTTACCCTTAACATTAATCTTTGACCACTCTCCGTTCTAAAACGAATTAAAAGAATTTTTTATTTTTATTCTAAATCATTATCATCAAATATTATTACTCTCGTATCCTCTCAATTCAAAATTTTACCAATATATAGGTTTTCAGAAAAAAATAAATAATAAATTAAGTAATGTACTAAACATATAATCATAGGTTTTATAACGTGTGATTTATCATATTGAGTTATAGTAAAAGTTTTGAAATTGATTTAATTTTGCTTTATTATTATTATATTATCAATCTTACTAGTAGACACTTAATCGAAATAAGAAAAAGTCTCAATAACTCAATACTTGAAATTTGTCTGTCAACTGTTAGAATTTTGAAGAAATATTAATTATTTGAAGATAGCCTGAAAACTAATAAAATATGTATAATAAACATTAATGGATAACAAATAGCGCATATATATAGAATAAAAAATATATAAATTTTTATATATTATAAAATAAAATGAAAGCAGAATGTAACTAAAGGATAAGTATTACTTTTCTTTAGATAGAATGAATAAGTGTTATTATTATTACTAGATTTTTCACCCCGTGCGTTGCACAAGCATAACAACATAAATAAAAAAATTAGGGCAGAAAAAAAAGAGGAAGTCCCTATCATTTTTCTAGTATAATACTAAATTTGAAATTTCTTTTTTTCTTTTTTGTTTTCTGTTGACCAAAAAAAATTATTCTGATTATATTTTTAATTATTTTTAATTAAAAAATAAATATTAAAATAAGCATACTTTAAAAAAAAAGATAATATAGAATTAGTAATCATTTTTCCGTTAAACTTGTATAAAATATAATATAAGTATGATTAATTAATTTTCACGAAAATAATAGTGGGAATGTACAACTTATATGGCTATGCTTACAAAAAAAGGGGGAAAAATAGAAAATCCAATGAAGTTATAGTCCGTCAAATTTGGATTTTCATAGATCTAAAATATGTAAAGCATGCAAATTCGAAAATTGTTTTTTCTGAAAATAATTAATTTGAGAATTATTGACACATGCCTTAAAAAATTTCAAATGTTTATTATAATATTTCCAACAAGAGTAGTATATGTGTATATGCATGAAGGGGTGAGAAGGAGAGAGACTCATAATTTTAATTCATATGCAATAAAATAATCAATTGTCGACAGATAGACGGTAAAAAGATAAAATAAAATAAAGTAAATTGTCAAAAAAAAAAGAAAAAAATTTTTCCATGACGCAAGTGGCAGAATAGTAATCCAAACTAAAAGTGCAATTCAAACCCAAGCAAAACATGAAACCCAATTAAAATCTGCGATTTGAATATATTTCTTTTCTTGATTTTTAATTTTAGGTCAAGAAAAAAGATTAATTAAAAAAATATAAAAATTTATTTCAAATATTCTTAAAAATATTAATTCAAATAAAAAATTAAATATACGTGAAGAGTTAAGAAAAAAAGTCTTACGCCAAAAACCTAAAAGTAGAAATCATGAAAAGGGATTAAGGAAATAAAAAGAAAAATAATTCAAATCAATAATAAAAAATAAGAGAAGAGAAATATTAAGAGATCTGAATTTTTACTGTTAGATTGAAGCCTTAATTGGATGAAGATTAGAGGATAAGGTAAAAGGAGAAATTAACAAAAATTAAAAAAACGAATTGGATCAGTTTAAATTTTAAAAAGGAAAAGATAAAGGGGATACAGTAAAGAAGATAATTTCAGAAAAAATAAAAATATATAATTTCACAGATGATGTCATTGTGACGTCATTAAAATCCTTATGAAGTCAAACTATTGGCAGGAAAAACCTACCAGACAAACTTATCTTATTATTAATATATATATTATTATTATAAAATAAAAAATAAAAGAAACATATAAAAGTAGGATAGTAGTTTTGGAGGGAAAACTTACACATGACAACTATCTTACTTTAATATAAAATGAGATAAGATAAGATTTCTATGTATGGTTGTACTTATCAGTAAAATAAAATAATAAAGTAAAATAATTAGTCAATTAACGGAAAATTTTACTTCTCCAACAATATTAATTGAGTATTTCTTAATCTTTGTTGAGAATGAGAGAGAGTCTATTCAGTGGGATGGAATAGGTAGAATCGTACTTTTCGAATTGTTGCTCTTTTACTTATTTATTATTACAATAAGTAGCAATTATTTTAGCAAAAATTTTAAGAAGGGAATCGTAACTAGTTACAGTGTTATTTTAATGGATGGAAGGTTGAGGAAAAAAATTTTGAAGAAAATTTCGGGACCTAAATAAAATTAAAAGTAAACACGAGACAAGGTAAAAGGAAAAAATAAATTATATGGTGGTATTATAATAAACTGTGTTGTCAATATAGTCATCTTACTTGAATAGACTACTATAATAAATTAGAGCATTGATATTGGTAGCGCTAAAATATATTGTTAGTAGAGTTAGTTAATAACTCAAAAAAAATCTTACATTGGTGATATTAAAGTAATTACTAAAAGAATTATTTTAATAAGTTGCTAGTTTGGTTGTTAAAGCTAATAAAAAACTTAACACTTTATGTGGCGTTATTCCTTCATTTTTTTATTTTTATTAAATTGGAATTGACGTATCATTTGTCTTTTTTTATTTTACTTAAATTAAGATTAACCCACTCATTGACTATTGAATTAATGATTAAATTTAACACTTTTAGATCGGAAGAGCGTCGATATATCACAAATTAATTGTTAAATTTAATTTACCTAAAGTCTTAAATAATCACTAAAAACTCTAATTTTTTACTTATGTAGATGATTTATTATTACACTAGACCTATTAGTAATATTATCAGTTAATTCTCTGCAACAATTAGTTAATTCTCTACCCACGCCCGACGCATGAGTAAGACGGCGGGTGTACGATATTCGCCCCCCTCCCCCACCGGCCCCACTTCTCGCCATTCTTACCGTTGAATACGTCAATTCGGCCCCGTTCGACCTACGTCGACGACATCCACCATACTATAAATGGTGCAAGAAAATTTCTTCGGCTACCGAATGGCAAAAGAATTTCATTAATTGATTGTCGTTCCAACAAAACTGGTGATAAGTGAAAATGACGTGTTAATTTTTGATTGATAAGACATCTACTGAGATATCAGCATGATAAGGCTAGTAATCAAAATAATTTTTGAACATTTATACGAGGAAAAAAGATCTTTTATCATACGTCTTGTAAGATTATTTCACTACAAACATATATGACATAAAATTATTAAATAACTTACATGTGAGTTGTTTAATGATCACACAAAATATGACACGTGTGGTCGTCATTTATAAAGGTAATAACACTTACATGTGTCGTATCTAATACCCATACAGGTACAGGTGTTATCATTTTCGTTCTTAATAAAGAAGAAGCACTATTGCAACTTGCAAGTAATCTTTATTTATTACTTTTCAAAAGCAAATGTAGTATAATAAATTTTTAGTGCTTATATCACAGAAGTCAGAACCTTTGCTGTAATCTGCCATTTATTAGTCTAAACAAATATTTTGCCTCAGTCATGGCTTCAAAGCTTTCTCTGCCATTAACAGTTATTGCATTTGCAAATGCAGTAATCTTTATCCTATCAAGAACCAAATCTGCATGTGGATGCTACAGCTCTATAATCAGTTTTGGTGATTCACTTGCAGATATAGGAAATCTGCTTTATCTGGAAACGACTTAATCATCCAATAAGTATCCTCCACACTACGGGCTGCCACCGTACGG
>CAVNYN010213635.1:0-22652 GCA_963692815.1 Nyctanthes arbor-tristis | reverse complement strand
CCTACATCAACACCTAGTTCTAGCTTACCAACTTTGGCTCCTCTATCTTCATCAATTCCCGAAAATCCTGGGGTTCTATTGGTTGCAAAAAAACCAAGTACAATATCTGGCCCAGCAGCCTTGCCACATCAGACCATGTCTCAGACTCTTTCATCTGTTTCTGGGACATCAAGGTCAGTTCTTCCTGAAACACCCACACCTTCACTTATAACCCCGGGTCAGCTGCTGCAATCTGCACCTGCGACAGTTCCTTCAAGTCTATCTTTGCAAACAGCTCAGAAGGATGTAGAAGTAGTTCAAGTGTCACCAAAGCCATCTCCAGACCCACCTGTTCCTGTTGCTGCTGAAACTCAGCCACCAATTTTACCTCTGCCCCCAAATGCAAGATTCCAAAAGGTATTCCTGTCTCCTTATTGTTGCACCTACATGAATGTATCTATCTAGCCTGTCAAATATCCAGAAATTTGATTTATTCAACGCTATTAGGATGAAGATTGCTTGTAATGGTTTCAGCTCTTGAATTTGGAGACTTCATTGGAATTGATGAATTTATTGGGTTTACAAGCTATATTTAACTGCAGAATGATGATTTACGACATGAAATGGAAAGTTTTGGCACCAATAGTTTACCCTAGCCATAAAAATTGTATATTGTATATGAAATTTATGAGACTTGATTTTCCAATTTTTGCATGGCTCAAAATATTATTTTATGTGCTCAAAATATTATTTTATGTGCAAGTTCTAACTGAAGATTCTGTTTGTAAGAATTCTAGATCCTTAATGACAATTCGTAAGACGTGTTTAACTAATAAATAAATAAGTTGTACTGAATTGCTCATATGTATTTTCAATGTGTAATAACGTTTGGAAGTGATGGTCTTGGAGGAGATGGTTGGTGAGATATGATACCCCTCTTTCTTTTAGCTAACTTGCACAACTTCTCATTATGCTTTCCCATGATTTTACTTGAGGAAAAAATCATTAGGATGGATGGCAGTGGCAGTTTTAATTAGTATTGTCCAACTCTTTTCTGGTGGTGTGTTCGATAAATCTAGTAAAGAAGTGTCACCTTGGTTAAGATGCTAATGATATATATCTCTGATGTCTATTTAGCCAAATGGAGCTACCTATCCGATGCGTAACAATTACAGAGGCCGTGGGGGTAGAGGACCTTCGGTAATGACATGATTTTTCAATATAAAAATGAATTCATGAGATTCAAGATAACAATGTTATTCAAGATTTCAGATTTCTGAGATCTATTGATAGATCTTTCCTCAACAAGTATTCTGAGAATTCGTGATCTATTTCGACATTCATCTCCCTTGACTGTGTGCGTGTATATAAAGTTTTCTCAGAGGACATCAAGGGCCGCGTTCACTGAAGATTTTGATTTCATGGCGATGAATGAGAAATTCAAGAAGGATGAAGTCTGGGGTCATCTAGGAAAAAGTAGCAACTCCCAGTCAGTGGACAAGGATGAGAATCGAAACATCATTGATGAAGATTACTTGCATGATGAAGAAGATGATGAGTTGCCTAAGATTGATGTCAAGGTTATTATTATTTGTCATTGTCATTGTCATTGTCATTGTCTATGCTTTAGGTGTTTATTTATACGTATATTTCTACTTATATATAACAATTGTCAAACGTGCTTCTGTTCTCTGCAGCCCCTTTATAACAAGGATGACTTTTTCGATTCCCTTTCTTCTAATGCCCTTGACAATGACCAAAATCATGGAAGAACTAGGTATTCAGAGCAGATGAAGTTAGATACAGAGGTATGTCAATTATGAATTGATACCCCACCCTCATTCTTCCCATCATTTTCCCCCATTTCTCTTTTCCCTTGGTAACGTGGGTAATCTATATCTCTTGAATGCAGACATTTGGGGAATTTTCAAGATATCGTGGGGGCCGAGGAGGTCGCGGACCTGGTCGTGGTGGTCGCTTCCGAGGTTCTTATCGTGGAAGGGGTTATGGTGGATATGGCTATGTTGGTAGGGGCCGTGGTCGAGGTCCTTCGAATCAATATTAGCCATATATATTGTGCATATTTAAGAGTTTTCATGAGGCTACCACCTTCTTGTCCATGGGAACATGAAGTGACTTGGGGCTTTCTTGTATGTTTACAATTTTCTGCCTGCTGGTTGTTTCCCCCAATAAGGTTAGGATATAATGAGAGAAATATTTAGCTCGTTTCTCAACTCGATGTTCCTTACTTTGTTTACTTTTTAGTTCATCTGTTAGAAAGTTGCCCGGTGAATGGTAATAGTAAAATGGTTGAACTGGTATTTATTTGCTGGAAGATTGTACTGATATTGAACCATTCAAATCGATCATTTTCCATGGTTGGCGAGCTAGTTTTGATACGCTCGATTTCATTTTTGTGTTATAATTCCTTGCGTGAGTTTTATGTTAAGATCACACACTGTTTTCGTGAGACCTTCAAGCCAAGGACGGATTCAGGATTTTGAATAAGACCGAGTTGGATTTAGAGCCAGCCTCCCCAGGGGTTTGGGGGCAACGCCCCCAAAAAAGGTTTTTTATACTATAAATTGTTAAAAATGAAATTGCACTAGAAATGTTATGATATATAAAAATTTAAAAAAAAAAATTGACACAGTCTCTTTTATAAATTAGTTTAAACTGAACTTGAAATATAATAATATTTTCCTAAATACTCAATTAACAAGCAAATATAATAACTTTAATTATCATTTATCCATTAATGGTAAACAAAAACAAATAGATATGTAGCGCAAAATATAAAAGAATTTCTATTGTCCTAGATACATTATAAAATAGATAACAAGTGTTTAGAATTAAATTTACATAAGTTGTGCTCGACGAGATTTTGAAGTATAAAATTCGTCTATTGGGCCGGCTACATTATAAAATGGATACGGTGGTTTCTGACGTTTCTGTGCCTTCTTCCCAGCTTCCCTTTCTGTTTTGGGCTAAAGAAAACTTGGCCCTCTATTGGGTCGGCTATAGAATTAAAAAAAAAAAAAACTTTGATTTTGAGCTTGGGCTAGAAGGATTATATTGGGATTGGACCGAGCTATATGAAGATCCCTATGTGCTTCAAGCACTAAACTCAATTTGTATTGATATTTTTGAAGAAAGCAAAAAACTACTGGTAGACTTACTATGTCATAAAATCATACGTCTTTAAGTTATAAAATAGTTACAGGGTAGTGTGTATCTAGGCACGTCACACAGTTGACAACGGTATAAAATAGCTACAGAGCATAGCGTGCATTTAGGCATGCTACATAGTTGACAGCTGCTCATGTTGGCGTGTAGGATTGATGTTGTTTGCTTAAATGTAAACCATGCTTGTGATGTGATTATTGCTCTCTGAGTAGAATCAAATGGCAAGCTCACTTAAATGAATTAGTTATTTTTTATTTTATTTTATATTCTTAATCACTTTATTGCGACAATGGGAATAATCTTAGTAAATGAAAAATGCTATGTGACACAACTGTGCTATAAGTATCAAATAGCATTACTTTTTCATGAATAATAATTAGATAGGTTGAGAGCGCATCATAACTATTACATCAAGCTTCCTCTTTAATCGAATAATAATTAAACGGGTAGTTTATAGCTAGCGTCCCCAACTTTTCCACTTTATTGAGATTATGTCTCCAATTTTTAATTTTCCTTCTGAGGACCCTCAACCTTTCAAAATTGTTGCACCTAAGGTCCCTCGAATGGTTTCCGTCCATTTCCTTTGTTAATTTAAGGGGCATTTTCATAAAATGCAAACAAAATAATTATTTTAATATTTAAAAAAATTAAAAAAAGTGGGGGGAGGGGGGACTCCCTCCACCCCAAGGCTGCTGGAAATGGTTTCCGATAGCCTTGGGGTGGAGGGAGTCTCCCCCCTTTGTTGCTGGAAATGGCAGCCCCTTCTGCTGCCATTTTGGTAGCAAAAGGGAGGGGAGTCTCCCCCCTTTGTTGCCGGCCATTTGGCTACTGGAAATGACAGCCAAAATGACCCCTTGTTGCCGGTAATGGCAGCCCTTCTGGTTGTCATTTCCGGCAGCAAACGGAGAGAGACTCCCCCCCCCAATTTTGGCTGCCATATGGTTGCTGAAATGGCAGCTAAAGGGGCTGCCATTTCCGGCAGCAAAGGGGGGAGACTCCCCCAATGGTTTTCGGCAGCCTTGGGGTGGAGGGAGTCCTCCCAACTTTATTTTACGACAACACACCCAAAATTAACGGAGGAATGGATGGAAACTATCTGAGGGACCTTAGGTGTAACGATTTTGAAAGGTTGAGGGTCCCCAGAAGGAAAATTAAAGGTTGGGGACATAATCTTAACAAATTAAAGTGGAAAGATTGTGGACGCTAGCTGTAAATTACCCCAATTAAATTTTACGCAATGAACTTCATATTAACTCTTTCAAAAGTAATTTCATCGGAGGGACAGGATTTGATGATTTGAGTATAGAAAAGCCTTAATTAATTCATAACAATTAAATAAATCCGAAAACTATCGAACTAATTAACTATTAAAGAAAGACATAAACTATGTGTTAATGTGCCTTAATTTGTGTACATGAGACACAACGAGATCCATAAAATATGCAGGAACTGTACCACTTCCTTTCTATTTACACCAACTGCACCAAATCTGATTCTTATTAATTCGGGTACGAGTTTGAAGCATCAACAATCAAATACTCCCTCGTATCTAATTAAATTTTAATAGGTCTAGCTAACGATTTATTAATGAGTCGAGCTTTGCTAATCAGTTGAGAATTGAGACGAAAATGCAGACTATTTTTTGTCTTAAAAGAAATTTTGGCTTCTAAATTTTAACCCACCACATTTAGAATTAATATATGATTATTATGGTGTTATCTAAGTATCAGTTGTCCATACCGTGCCGTTGCAGCTACTCATGTGTCTTGAAAAATCTTTTGCTGTAATCATTCATAATTATAATCCATAATAATAATGTGAATTATATAAACTATTTTTATTTATTTCATATTCAATATCAAAATCAAACTCTTGATTACTTTAAAAAAAAATCAAAATCTTGAATGAATAGAATCATTCAATCTATGAGAAAAATTAATCTACTATTTTCATAGTACAATTTACAAGATAAAATAAGCATCGTAAAACAAGTTAATCAAACTAACCACTTTTTTTTTTTTTTGTATCAATATATGTGTTCTTCTCATCAAATAAAGCTGTCTTGATGAGCCTGCTTCAATGGTGCAAAGGGTTAGGACCAGTGGGGACAAGGCGCTTCTCGACTCCATATCGAGGATCAATCTCCGGTGGCCCTTTTTCGGCCGGTGAGTGTTTCCGGTGGCGGTGGCGATTGAGAAATGGAGTAAAATCAAACTTGGTGCTGACCAGTGCTTTTCTATGGTATGAAGGATGATCATTCACTAGTGTTGTTGAGGAACCATTAATGGTTTCATAGTTTTCGAGGTATTTTAGACCGTAGAATTCATGGAACAATATAAGGAGGAGGAAGAGGCAGAGAATGGAAGAGAGTAAATGAGGAATTCTCAAGGCCATGTGGGAAGAGATGAAGGAGAAGGGTTTGAAGAGGAAGCATGGAGCAATGAAATAAGGAGAAATCTTTGAGTCTATTGAGAAAATTTTGAGGGTTGACAGCTTGAATATCTAATAGGCCAAATATAAGATTATGTAAAGAGTTGAATTTGATATTGGAGCTTGCTTAAATATGTTAGACTTGTGGGATACTTTATATTTTCATTTTGTGTGTGTGTGAGAGAGAGAGAGAGAGAGAGAGAGAGGCCCTTTTCCCAATTAGTTTTCCTTAAAAATCAAGGAACAAAAAGGGTCATTATGCATATTGTCAAACCCTCATTATATAATGTCTGATTATGTTTACCATATCCCTAACTTTAGTATCTTGGAAGTAGAAAATGTGATAGTTTTGAAGTGTTTAATGTCAAATCCTCTCATTCTATCTCACCTCTCGCTACATATACGTACATATGTATATACGACTTTAATTTGTTAACATAGAATTAGCACATACTGCTAGATATTACAAGATGAGTACTTGTCTAAACATTCAATTGTTTCCCCCAAAACTTGATGCGTGGGATAATGCAGTACGTATATAATTAGTAATTACTGTGTTTTACTACAAAGTTCCACAGTATATAGCCCAACCTTTTGTCAACACGAATTACGCCACCCAATTTAGTCTAGCCAAATGGGGAAGCAATGCAACTTTGAGTAGCCGAGAATTATAGAAGGGGGAGCCGAAACTTGATAACCATAGCCGAAATACTAAAAAAAATTTTTTAAAAATATTTTAAAGGGTAAAAAAAGAGATTTTTTGAAAACGGGGGTAGCCGAGGATCGGGGTGGCCACCCCCATCTACGCCCCTGCGGGGCACGTGCACGCCGTAACACAATTCCTTGTTAAATTAACTACACAAGTCAATATATATATAGAGTACGATAAAATGATCTATGATCTGTATTTATATGTACGTGTGCGTATGTGAACACGTTCCGCACATACATGGGGAAGCATGCATGGTTTGCATTAAGGAAGCAATATTGAAACTTCATGAGTAGGTTGCACCAAATGCAGGGTGGGGAAAGGTAATCCATACTTTCATTTCATCAAGCAATGTGCACTGTTTGCAAAAAGGAAAGTAAGATGATTGTTAGGAACAGTAGAAACAGGTAATTAAAATTGAATCTTTTTCTTTAAAAAAAAATGAAAAAAGTACGCTTACTAATTGTCAATATTCTACCTCCACATTTCTTGTATTTATATTCTACTCCACATTTAATATCATGCAAATGGCCATAATTAAACAGTATCAGAAAAGGGCATAATTAAACTAGTAAAGCAAAAATTATGCTTGATTAGTCATAATTTTTTTTTTTATTAAAGCAGCTAAATAATGATTACATTTATGGGAACTTATCAAATTTATTAGATGTAAATAAGGCAAGCTCGCACTAGTTTATTCTATTTGTGACATCCATGTTCTGAATGATTACATCGCCTTCTTCTTCTTCTTCTTCTTCTTCTTCTTCTTCTTCTTCTTCTTCTTCTTCTTCTTCTTCTTCTTCTTCTTTTTCATCAAGATTAATTGCAAAGGATAACGCTATTCATAAATCTCTACTTAATAATGCGATAATAATTTGGTATTAAACAAAAGACTAATCATATGTATTTACATGAGATCCACTTTATCGTCCTTACCATGTAATACCACATTAATCGTTATCGAGATCTAGAAGTGATAGTATACTTGATTGCCACTTATATTAGAGTATCCATATATTATTATACCCTTTGAGATCTGCAATCATTAGTGTTCAGTCCAATGCTAATGTTTCATAATTAGTTTACAGTCTACAAAAATTTTTTCTTCTTTTCTTCTTTTTATTTTTTGGTAACAAGAATTTCTTTTTGTAGTGAAAACCAATTGTAAATTTTGAAGACGGTAAAATAATAGCTGCTTGATGTTCAATTGAAAAAGCCAGTGACAGCAGCAATCGATAGTAGGGGAGAGACTCCTGATATTGCAGTCAGTGACATGTTACCTTACATATGTTGATTAGCGAAGTTTGCACATACTCAATTAGGACCTTATTGAGAATTTGCAAACTTTGAGGACCTCTTTGATATCTATATTTTAATTGCTCCAAGGACTTAAGTGGCAAAAACCGAAAAACATTTTCTTAATTAGCTTTCAATTGTAGTCCTTGTGATTACATTTCCTGTGACCGAATGCAGTTGCCCATGTTAATTGCATACTTTGCTTTTCCGTATCCTTTGTTCTATTATTTGTGGACTAATTGTATGTCTATTTGGGTAATTAATTGGAATATATATGCACTTTCTTTTATGTGGTAATTAATTGCTTTTGTTATTATTCTACGTACTATAGAATGAAACTGAGGATGCAGATTCCAGTTTGCGAACTGAAGTTTCCAGTCAAAGAGAAATATAATGAAGGTAGATATATTCTAATAACATTGAATAATAATTAAAAAGTGACATTTAATACCTTTATAATACTCAGTCTTCAATTATTAAAAAAATTAAACAAGGCGAGACAATTATTTTTCTTCCTTTGAATTTGTCTTGACTATACATGAATTCCCATAGTATATGTGTGTGTGTGTACACACACATCGGTTATATATACTCAAGGAAAAATCAAGAAAATCCAAGTCGAATTATACACACACACACATCGGTTATACTCAAGGATAAAATCAAGAAAATCCAAGTCGAATTACATTTTAGTTCGCATGATAGTTGAATATGATTTGATCAATCTTGCCACTTATATATTCAAGTGTAATTAATTGTTTCACATAACATAGATGCATATATGGTACTATTAACGTTTTTACCCTACAATAGGTTCCATTAATTTGGAAATGGGGTTTAATTTCAATTTGAACCTGCTGGAATTCCATTCTTATTTAAAGAGAAAGAGATATCAAATATTTAGAGATTTCTCTTCATATTGTGCATATCAGAGAAAATGCCTGGGAATTCAATGACTGCCACAGGAATCAACTGGGAGCTGGATACAATAGGTAACTAATCCATATTCATGCTCTACCTATTTATAATGCAACATAATTATCCAACCAAAAACTTTGCCCTTATATTTAAAAAAAATAATAATAATAAAAAAGATAACACCCAACCAAAAACTTCAAAGCACTCAAACAGTTGATCAAATTCACACCCTAAAATTGGAATAAAGCACCCTAAGTACTACAAATCCAGCCAGTCTTCTTGACCCGATGTTCTTATTGCTGAAATTGAACCATTTGAGATTATATACCCTAGTACGGAGAATTATTAATACCCGAAAATGAAATTCCTCCTGCCATTTCGCGGTTCTCAGGGTTGATTCTCCGTCATTTCATTTGCCAATTTCCAAGAAAACCCATGTAATTGTTGTTGGAATCTATGCAACATGAGATAGCAGTATAACACTGATTATAATCAAAGATAGGGTTTTCAGCCCCGAGAAAATTCCCAGTCATTCCAACATGATTTAATGGTTGATATTGATCAAGTGTGTAAGTTTCAAAATGTCGCAGATCAGTCGACTCTTCTATAGCTTCAAATTTAGGGTTTTGTTTGTACCAGAGTTTAGAATCTCTGACGCGTTTGTTCAACATTTTTTCTCTTGTTCTTTCTCTTGCCCTTGCTCTTGCCTTCTCCCTGGACACTCTAGTAATACTAGGTGTATTAGGCACAAGGTTTTGCGAATCTTGTTTAACTGATCCGGCACTCAATTCGCTGTTTGGATTCTCTATTCCTGACAATAATTCACATTGATCAGAAACAAAAGACTTATTCTTTGTATGATTATTGATAGAGCTGTTCTTCGCTTGTTGAGCTTGATGATCTTTCTCAAGCTCCTTTATCGCCTTCTTCGATTTGTTGAACAGCCATTCTATGGTTTTACTTGCTTTATCATAGCCTAACATATCTTGAAGATCAAAAAATTTACGCGCAACCTGGAGCGATAATCTCATTCTTCGATCTCTGATTCCTTGTGCAGTACAAATCTTACTGTGTCTATCCTTCTTCCCAGTTCTCTTCCTCGGTACTGCTCCAAGGTTTCTCTTAACCTTTTCTGGTTTTGCCACTGGATTAGAAACTCCATCAGCTTCATTTTTCTCACTGAAATCTTGTCTTACTTTATTTCCGTTGATGATGTGCTGAGAAAATATTTGATTCAAAGGCATTTCATGATCGTCTGCCACTGAAGAGGAAGAGAATGGAAAGGGGAAAAAGAGCTCTAATTCTTGTCTGGTACTAAGATTTGGTTCATCATATGTAAAAGAACTTTTGATAAAGGGTTCAAAAGGGTTAAACATTTCTCGAGATGGATAATATGATAATTTTTGAAGGGCTTTGATCAGGTGTTCTAACTTGAATGATTTTTCACTACAGCAAAATGATCAAAAAGCCTACTGCATCTATAGAGAGAGAATTAGGGTAAGATTTTCAATTGTGAATATAATGCACATTGCTAGGGCATGAACATGGCTACACATTTTAACAGTACTGATGGAGGATGGGAATATAGCTATATAGTCCTCTACGTTTAGAATATATTGCACTTAGGTACCCAGCAATTTTGGTCAAAAGGAGTTAATTGTTTGTCTTGGCAAAAGATAAATTTGGCTGATCATGACCACATGAATTTGGCTGATACTGCTGGATCTTACAGTTGAGCCACTCGCGGCTTGGCTCAGCATGATAAGCTAGCTCTGCTTTCGATCACGGCTCAAGAAATATCCATTAACGATCTTAAAAAATGTTTATAAGTAATTTCATAAACTATGAAAATTTTCTTCAACTATCCTTGGAATAATATATAACCCTTAATTTGACGAAACACCTTGAAAATTTCTTTTCAGCTCTATTAAAAGTGAGAATCTTAGAGTGATAGATAAATGAATAAGACGTGAAAAAAAATTAAATAGATAATTAAAGAATAAAAGTTCGGTCGCTATCCTCTTCTATATATATACATCACCGGCCTTAGCTAGCCACCTAGCCCCTATATGCTTCACGACGCTCTTCCGATCTCCTAATTAATTTTGTCATTTTCAACCTCTCTTTATTATAAGAGGTAATTTTCATTTCCATTAGATATAAGTCTATACTAGTCTATACGTAATATGAGGGATATTAATTGTGCTGTTAATGATATTAACCTTTTATGTTTTAACCTCCTAATTAATTAGTAATGTTACTTCTTTTTAAAATGATTTTCTCTTCATGTATTTATTTTATTTTCAATTTTTTATTCCTTTATATCATTTTGTTTGTGTAATTATATTTAATTTAACTATTTAGAATCGTATAGATTTGACAATCATTTCGGACAAACATGTGCATCATCCCATAAAGAGAACGACACTGACTTGACATAATCTTTACTTCATCAAGAGAGGGGGGCAAAAAAAAAAAAACTTCTACAAAAATAGTGATTTCTTTCGCCACCCAGTTAATTTGCTTATCCAATCCAAACTTTTAGTTCTTTGTCATTGATGGTCGGTTGAATTCGTACTCATTTGGTATATGTTGTTTTAACGGAAAAAAATATCCTTGGACATCTAATTAAAAATTGAGCTTTTGACTAATGTGAAAAGTTGGGGGCCAAGAGATCAACAAAATTAGATGTTGAAGACCCTTGTTTTGTGAGTCTGAAGCCCTTCGAAAGTGAGTAGATGTACATCCAAACCTACAAACCCTAGGGTTAATGGTCAGGACAATTATTCAAAACCACCATTAAACTTGCTTTAATTGTATCAATTGATAGCCATGTTTCTTTGACCAAGAAACTCTCTCTCTCTCTCTCTCTCTCTCTCTCTCTCATGTTCTTCATTTAACTTACATATATGTTCTGTACATTAATTTGCGGACAACCAAATAATGAAGCAAGTACGACGCTCTTCCGATCTCATGTGGGATTTTAATGTATATTATATGCCTACTCTCACCCCTGTTGATTTTAGGTTTTGAAATTGAACAAGTACTTTTGACTGGTTTCAAGGCTTGGCGTTTTCCTATTTTTATTTGAAAATATATAAGTTTTATCAAATTATCTTTTATCCATATATATACATATATATCTTGCGGAATTCGTTACTTAATTAGCTTTTAGTACTACGTACTATATACAATTCCCTACCACTCGATCATTTCGATTGTTCTAATTAGACCTATTTTGAAATATGATGAATAACAAACTAAATGACATGGACTAATAAAATTTAGATAATAGTTTATTATATATATAAGAATGTAGATCAAACCCTATATATACACTTTAATCATGCTTTTGCAATGTTGCTTGCTTGAAAACCAATTTAGAAATTTGGTTGCATGTCTAGTCTACGTATTAGATGGACATAAAACATATTAGGTTACATAGCGTATTTATTCTTGGATCCCATCAATTTTGGTCAAGAGACATCAATTGTCTTCTTTATGGAGATACCCGATTTATGTATCGTCTTCCCTAGCTACCACTAATTTGCATGTGGGCTCATGGATCCACACGCATGGTCGTGTTTGTCTGAACAAAATTTTGATCCTATATTCCCCTTTAAAAAGAATTGTGATCCTATTGTAACAAAGGATGCAGAGGAGAGAAATTAAACTCTTAGAGCATCTTCAATGCATAATCATAGTTATGAAATAATATGACAATTGAAAAAAAAGTGCTGATTTGATACATTAAATACTTGACATTGTCACAGATAATGTCATGGGATGACATTGTCCAAGCAATAATTTATCCAATCAATATATTTCTCTTTTTTTCTTTTTTTTTCAAAATTGCTAATAATAACATGACAAATATACAATGTTGACAGTGTTGTATTAGAGAATTTTTGAATGTAATGTCAATATTTTTTGAGGCATATACACCTAAGACATTTTACCTTAATTTTGCATTAGAGATGCTCTTAATAAAGGATGTGGGAAGCTCACTTCAATGTCATTAGAATATTGTCTTAATTAGCGTAAAGCACCATACTTATTAATTAATATAGGACATAATTTTAATGTAAAAACATAATTTTAAGTTTACATTATACCCAGTTCCCCTTACGTTGACAATTAATATTTTCTTCTTTAATAAATATCACAATCATGATCACTACTTTTATTATTTTTGATTACTAATCTCTTTTGAGTAATTTAAATATATTTCTTGAATTATCAAATTAGATTAGATCGTCAAAAAACTTAGATTCTACAGTAAAAAAATTAGACTAGCTAGATTCTAAAAGAAAAGGATGTTTGTGTTTGTCCACATCAAATTATTATTATATATATAAGTAATGATATATGTACATATAAGTATACAAATAAGTTTACAAATATGAAATAAACTTATATTTTATCTATGTATTCTCTCTTTTATTGCACAATAAGGGGTGATATTGTAATTTCACACTATTTCTGTAAACACATTTATATATTTATCTAGATTAAAGATTAATCCTTCTTATATATATTAAATTAAATAAATAACATAATAATGATTAATTAATATTCTTTCCGTCCCACAAAGATCTGTCCCACTAAAATAGGCCACTAAAATAGTCTTTTTTTTTGGGAACCTCAATACATATATATATCTCTATTTAAAGTGCATTGTTATTAACAAAATAAAACCATTAAAGTGAAGTAATTAATAAATTAAAAGGTATATTAGGAAATTACTCTTAAATTTCATCTTTCCAACAACACTGTGCATGTGAGCTTTTCTTAATGGATAGTTATGTTGACGCTACATTTTATATTGACCACACCACTATAATTGTATTCAATGTCCTTATGAAATTATCAAACTTTTATATTTAGATCATTAACTTAATTTCGTCACATTTTTATTTTTAACCTTTTATTAGTTATGACATCTTGTATTGAGTGATATTTGATTTTTAAATTTTTGTTGCAAGAAATTCCTAATTTTTTTTAGATGAATATAAAAAATTAATATTTATGAAAATAGGATTACGTACATAGTTTTTTCAAAAAAAAAAAAAAAAGAATTACAGGATTTTTAAAGTATAAAAATGATTTTTTGAACATAACCCATCATTAAGAACATGAGGTGATAGTTAAATGAAGGGTAATGCTACAAATCCACCCCATCTCACATCTACTCCGCCCCATTGAATTGGCTATCTATCGCGATAATTTCATGATAATTTATTTATAATTTATCGCGATATATAAGTAATTTAATAGGGTAGATATTGGGTGAACATGAGATGTGATGTACATTTAATTAGTATTATCCTTAAATAAAAGATTCGAGAAAAACTATAGTAAAAGTATTAGGCACATAAATGTTAAAATTAAAAGACTGAAGAATACATACTTCACTCACTTTAATTAAAATATAGTTTTTATCATATCAAAAAGTGTGGCGCAAATATACTCTGCCTTTCTTAATCATTATGAAATAGATATATCGTTGGGTCTATCTTGTGGGGCAGAACCATAGCTTTTTGTTGACGGACCACAAAAATAATTGGGCTAGCTCATAACAACTGTCATATATTGAACTTGAGAAGCTACCGTATTTGTGACATTATTTGATTTTGGGCCATCATATATTCAGGTCTTATATGTGTATATATACATCAATTGATAGCTCTTTTAGATTGCAATCATTATGAACTCATATACACTTGGTTATGAACTTATGATTGAAGGAAAAACTTCAACTAAAAGGGACCGGATCATAAGATGTATATAATACATATTACCTAGAATTAATATATATTTACATGATGTAAGAATATTGATCAAGCCATGCTTTGTGTTTAAAGAAAAAAGAGGGAAAAAAGAGTCAAGCCACATGAACAAACTAATAACTAAAAATTTCATTTTTTGGTCATATATCAGAATGTCTGTTTACTTTTGGACCAACTAAATTATACACTGCAAAACCATAATTATATATATCAGTTCTCAGATTTGAGATGATATATATACATACATGCATATACATACATATATATACACACACATGAGATATGACTTCCTTTTATTTTCAAAAGAAATAATAAATAAATAATATGTAATTTCCTTGCCTTAAATATATTCTAATAGTTAGTTAATTAATTATATTATTATATAACAATTTGTTGGGCAAGATTCTAGTAATTATTATATATATTGATTAAAAGAAGTAATTATTGAAGTGTAAAAAAAATAAAAAAAATATATATACATATATATATATTAAGAACACTGGTCTGGTCTTAATTAAGAATGCTTCGCCCCCACCACTCCCCCTGTTTCCGCCCATTTTGGTCTTAAGTACGCTGGTTTTAAGATCCGTTTGTGCCATTTCTATCAAAGGACCAAATCTTGGTGGTATTGAATTTTATAAGCAATATAATGGTCCGCTTCTGATGATTAGATGTGTTCAGTGACCTACTTACGTACATATATACAATTGGAGTGTCAATAAATTGAATCATAGATTAAGAGGTATTATAATAGTTATATATATTTGATTACTCATGAGGGATCATGAACCCATGAGTTAGTAATGATTGAATCACAATATCTTCCTGGTAGCAAAGGTGCTTCAAG
The DNA here is from genome assembly GCA_963692815.1 of Nyctanthes arbor-tristis. Classification (NCBI taxonomy): domain Eukaryota; kingdom Viridiplantae; phylum Streptophyta; class Magnoliopsida; order Lamiales; family Oleaceae; genus Nyctanthes; species Nyctanthes arbor-tristis. The sequence continues at coordinate 7,498 of CAVNYN010213635.1, read as the reverse complement.
GTATGGCATTCTTTGTTCTCTTGTTCAATTAATATGATGATGATATACTATAGTTGACACTAGTAGGAATTATAATGTTATGTCGTATGATTGAATCGAAGATAATAATGTTTGAAATGAAAGAAATGGGCGAATCCCTAAAATTAAAATTAATCACAGGCCTCCCATTATATATTTAATAGGAACTTATTGTTATTTATTTATTTATTTATTTATTATTATTATTATTATTATTAAGAGGAAATTCAAACGTCATCACATCGTCAAACTGTTGTCACCCTATTTGGATGGGTTTATTTGTGGGTAGTGGAGAGCTAAAGCTAAGCTATCATCAAAATCTTTGAACAAGGAATTTAGAACGACACAAAAATATAATAAGATAATGGTGGAGGAAAAAGGGGTCCTAAAAAGGTTAAATGTTGGGGACCCAAAGGAGCCATGCGTGCGACCCATTGCAGGAGATATTGCAACCAACTTGTTAATCTACTATTTCTTGATATTGAAATTTGAAAATACTAACCAATTGACTCTGATTTTCTCTTAAGTGAAAGCAGATTTTTAGTTTCAAAATCTTTCCCTTAATAGTATAGAAAAGTAAATTTAAGATCATTTTCCTATAATACACTCTCATCATTTATTAATTATTCCAGTTTGATAATTGTATTCTGTTAATAACAATGTCTATTACATATGCGTATATAAGAGTAATTAATATTCTACAATTTTAAAAAGAAAGAAAGTGACCTATATTGAGACAAACGAAAAAAATATATGACTATTTTTATAGGCCGCAGTCAGTATTAATATGGGACTCGTTTCTCATTTTTCAATAAACTGATTATCACTACCATAAATAAGTAGGTTTTCTATCATTTTCTACACGTTTTCAAAATTCTCTCTCATTATCTTCTTTCTCAACAGTCATTATAGAGAGTTTTCAACAGTGAAAAAGCAAGTGAGTTACTGCTATGGAATGGCATGGGCTGTGATCTGATTTCTTTCGGCAGGAAAAAATTCTGGTACTTTAGGAGTACTTAACACTCGGTAGTTCTGACCAATTAAGAACGCACATATGAGATTCAAGGCCCAAATAATTAAATAACAAATTGGGGCTTTTGAATTCACATGCAAATCTCTGATTAGTTAGGAACATTGTACTTGGATTTTTTCCCGCCTTTGGGCTATGGAGTTTGATTTCATCTGAATTCCAAAACTAAAAGCACTAGAAAATGTAATGAATACATGCAACTGATATCGAGGAACTGTTCATATACGGACAGAAAATGAAAATGCAGAGAGAGAGAGAGAGAGAGAGAGAGAGAGAGAGGTGTTCCAAGACAGAATGATTACTAAGGGTTCTTGGGGAAGTGGAAAGGGTTGGCGTGGAAATAGGCTATGGGTAAAACATAGAAGAACGAGGAGGTGTAATTCACCCTTCCTATAATCATTATATGTCACGCACGCACCCCCTATTATATCCTCCCCTCGACATTCCCCTATGATACATATGTATATATCTCAGATAGACGGAGGTGGCTCACGTCTCTAACAGATCTATATAGTTTCTTGAATGATTAGATAGTGTTTCTTTATAATTAAGATTTTTACTGGGAGGTATGACAAGTTTTTCTTCAGATATTTTCTAAAATATATATGAATGTATTATGTTAGGACCATGTTATACATACTACATTCTCTGTAACTTTTTTTTACAACTTACACATATGGCAAAAATCTATTAATTTTTTCACAAACATCAAAGTGCAAGATTTTACAGAGGGAATATGATACATGTACTATCCTCTTTACAATGCTTTTTACAATGGCAGAAATCCATTATTATGTTATGGGCATAGATTAAAGTGTTTTGGAGTTGGATTGTTACTCACCGTTTGCCGTGAGGTGAAAGGAAACAAGAATGGAGTTTGAGGGCCCAAAAGAAAAACAAAGAAACCAGAAAGATACCAACAAACAAGAGGAAAAGAAAAAAGGTCATTTGATGGTAGGACAAAAAGGGATCATCACAACCATTCAATCCCACAAAGGCTGTGGCTGTAGACAATTGGAGAGAGAGAGAGAGAGAGAGAGAGAGAGAGAGAGAGTATAAGAAAAAAAAGACTCTCCCAATATCACAAATCCAAGATCACAAAGGTTTCTGTCTTCACTTTTTCTGTTTTCTTCCATTACTTCCCCTTCTGCTTCTTAGGAAGAAGATTCCAAGTCTTTTATCCCTTCATATTCTTTCTAACCCTAAAGTCGTTCATCCATTTGAACCCTGCTTATATTTTTGCAACTGATCAAGAAGGGTTATGTATCAGCAAGAAAGTAGCGTAGATGGTGCTTACTTTGTGGGTGGTCAAGAAGTTCCTCAAATCCTCCAATGGAGTAGTCTACACCAGGGTCACAGTTTAAACCGGCCGGTTCATAACATCTCGAACCGGGAACAAGACCAATTTCTTCTTCCTCAAGCACCACCATCATATGGAGGTTATTTCAACAGCTCATGTAGGAATCCTGAAGGTTTACAGTTTGGGTTTGAAGGTCCAGAGGATCATCTGAGGCTGATATCTGAGACTTTAGGGCGTGAAAATTCAGACCCTTTTGGGCTCCTCCGGGCTCATGAGTTGCAAACAATGACCGATCAAGAAATTATGGATGCCAAAGCACTTGCGGCTTCCAAGAGTCATAGTGAAGCTGAAAGAAGGCGTAGAGAGAGAATTAACAACCATCTTGCCAAGCTTCGTAGTTTACTCCCAAGTACTAAAAAAGTAAGAATTTTATCCTACACCTACTATTCCATTACAAATTGGATTATGCGTGTACATACAGTATATAGTACCTTACCCGACATGATTAGACTCTTGTCGACACGGATCTTGATTTCTCTAACATTGTTGAGTATATATACCAATTATCAAATGTGTTGTCAACGAATTTTCATGGTCGGTGAAAAGACTAGAAATTGTAATCCTTTCTTTTTTTCCTAATGTAATCATAATTAGTTACATATATCCGTATTTGTATGAGTTGATGGTGATGAAAAGAAGCCATTAGAGCGGTACAGAGAAGCTTCAAATGGAACATTCTTATTATATATGTGCACGAAAAGTAATTTAACCCCCTCAAAAAAAAATGTGATGGACAAATTAAATAAGACTTTTATATATAGGATTTCGAAATTGTCTTCTTATGTTTTTGATTTTTTGAGCATTGATCTTTGTGAAAACTCAAAAGTGATTCTTAAGGAGAAGGTGCAATTTCGGAGTAGTAAAAAAAAAAAAATTATGAATTTACGTGTAAATTATTTTAATGAATAAAAATGTGCTCATAGAAATTAAAAAAAAAAATCAAAGCCCTGCATTGTTGTTGTTCTTAAAGATAATTTTGTAGTTTGATGATATGGGATTTTTGTTTCTCTTTGTTGTTATACAGACAGATAAAGCATCACTGCTAGCAGAAGTAATCCAACATGTTAAGGAGCTCAAACGCCAAACTTCTCTGATAGAGGAAACAAGTCCAGTCCCAACTGAGGCAGACGAACTAACAGTTGATAGTATTGCTTCGGAAGAGGATGGTAAGTTCATCGTCAAAGCTTCTTTGTGCTGTGAGGACAGGTCTGATCTCTTGCCAGACCTCATTAGAACCTTCAGACGTGTGCTCTTCCGATTAAGAACACTGAAAGCAGAAATCACAACACTGGGTGGACGTGTGAAAAATGTATTGTTCATTACTGGGGAGGATGATTCATTAAGTGATGATCAAGAACAACAAGAGTACTCTATAATTTCAATACAAGAAGCCCTTAAAGCTGTAGTGGAGAAATCAAAGTGTGACGATTCTGGTTCAGGAAATGTTAAGAGACAAAGGACTAGTATCAGTATCTATCACTAAAATGCAGGTTCCTTTATCAATATATATTATTACCTTCTTTTTTTTTTTTTTTGGGTGTGGGTTTTTTTGTGCTGTGTTTTACAATTGTTCTTGGGGGTTTATGAGTGTTTCAGCTGATATATGATTAGTGGGCTTTATATTACTGGCACTTTCACCTTTCTCCCTGCTATGGTGCTTCAGGATTTTCGAGAGATCGGAAGAGCGTCGTGAAAATTTTTAAAGAAAAAAAAATGAAACTTTTGAGCAAATGAGAGCTTGTGATGAGCAGCTGAAGATGTGGGAAGGTGTATATTGTATATTGAAGTATATATTATTCATTATGCATATGAAGTGCAAGATTTTAGTTGCACTTTTTTTTCAAAGAACTTGGTTCCTCTTTATATATAATGCATTATCGATTTTTTGTATACTATGATGAATTTAGACTGCCCTCTTCTTCTTTTTTTCCCCCTTTCTTTTTTCTTTTCCTGTCATCATTGTTGGTTGCAAACCTTGAATGTTAGCTTATAATAAGTTACACAAAAAAAGCTCTAAAAGAGAGTATAATATTAATTGCCCGATTACTTTGTTAAACAAGGACCATTAGCAAACCAGAGACATTTCAAATAAATAATGTTTTATTTGTTAACCTATTTATATTTGTTAACAGTAAATTTATAACTAGATAAGATAATGGAATGAATATTAGGCAACATAAACGGGACGAACAAAAAGGAAAAATGATTATGGCTAAATTATTATAATATATATAGTATTATAATTAGAGCTTTAATTTTGAGAATTAGTTTCATTATAATTTTTCATATATTATGTTTAAGTAAAAGGAGGACCAACTATGCGAACAAAATGAGTAGAGGAAAATGTGCCACAAAAGTCAGGTGTCTCTATGCCACAAAAATCATTCTAGTTAGTATACCATTTGTTGGTTTCTCATGACACCAATAGATCACGTGTCCTACTGTACGCTACATGTTCATATGGCATTATATAATATCATACCATATGGTACTACTAGACAAGTCTAGACCTGTGTTGAATAGGGCCCTAAGCACTGTTCTAAAAATAGGCCCTCTGCCGTGCATCTTTTTTTATTTAAATATTTGGCTAAAATAAAGTAGAAAACCAACAATATTAACTATTATTCAATAATAAGAACGAAATAACTAGTTTGTTGAACAAAAAGAAAGTTAAACAACACTTCACCGATTAAGAAAATCGCAAGTGTCAACTTTTAATCTGAATGAGAAAACGAATATGACCGACGCTAGAACTTGGAAGGCTAAAGGAACAAACTCAATAAGACAAAGAGTCGAAGCAATACAATCTCAAATTTCAGAATTTTGGAGCTGTGGGTTTTTGCGTTTCACTCATTTGGACAGAAAGAATTATATATATATATATATATATATAAGGAATTCCATGAGTTGGGCCCCCAAAATTTTTGGGCCCTGCTCAGGCATGCTATGCCTATGGCCAAGTCCGGCCTTACAGTGCTAGATCATGACTAATATTGGTAAATTAATCTACAATATTTTCAGCTTGTCGTTGGAGAACAAGAAATTGGTAACTCTACAATTTTTTGGTTCCTTTTTGCTAAAAGGGGATTTATCTTTCGTCTAATCATGAATATTGGTTTGCATCATCATCCTTATACATTTTTCAACTGGTTTTTTCCCCCTTTTAAATCTTTACAGTCGTTATTGCAGTTAATTCAATAAAAGAAAATCAAAAGCCAAACAAAATAAATAGATATGGAAAATGAAAATTCAAGAGAGAAGTTGGAACGTGATGGAAGTGGATGGTATATTTGGATACGATGGAAGTTTAGGGAGCTAAATGTGAAGAGAAAAGTTGGAACGTGATGGAACCTGCCTAAAAATGGAAATTTACAAAATATATATGGCCCATGCAGGTCTCGAACCTGCGACCTTCGCGTTATTAGCACGACGCTCTAACCAACTGAGCTAATAGGCCAACTGTTTTTGTGTTTTGTTGCAATTGTTAAATAATAATAATTAGAATCCCCCCACTTCAGCTAATCTTAACAATGTTTAGTTTCCTCAATCTTAGACATAACATTAGGATTTCACTCTCTATATTCTTTCTCTTTACTACATTATTATTACACGCAATTCTATATGTTATATCCTTCCCGGAAAACTTTTTATAGTTTAAAAAGATTTTTTTTTTTAAAATATATGGTTTTAGTAGAATTAAATTTTTTCCATTCTAGTAGAATTAAAAAGAGAAGATGCCTGTAATACGTCTATCCAAACAGCACTTTGAGAATTGAGGGAAAGTGACATTTTAGGCAGATAATAACTAGGATACCTTCCCTACATAAAAGCCAGGAGAGGAACCTATCTAATGAACGAAACATCGAAAAAAGGGGGCCGTTCGTTATGGTGTTATCATCTCTCTCCATTGTGCATCCTGTAAAACAAACATCAAAGGCCATGACAATTATTTAAGTTGGAGTTTCACATAAAATATTCAAGAATTTCACAAAATTCTTGTCACCATGAATTTTCACGATAAGTTTTTCTATATGTATGTGACCAAATAATTATTGTGAAGTGACTAGTATTTTGTGCACAGCTTGGATGCACTGCTGGAAGATTCATGAACCTAGCTATATTGTTTTACAGATCGTTTAAGGTTGTCCAAAATATGACTTGGGAGAAATTTTGGAACACACACACACACACATAATATCCCATTTTTTATTCTTCCTAATATCCACTTAATGTGAATGTGACCTGAATGTGATTTGAGTGTCAAATTTGCTCTTTCACTAGAGACATACAGTTGCCTGGTCTCAAGGGAAATAATTAGCTTATTGACTACCCCCATATTGCATGTGATCTAGGGGAGACACATAATTAATTTAGTGTCTGGTTGTCATGCCTGAGAAGTCATAACTCGTGTTGTATATGGCACTAGGTTAAATCTTGGAATGAGTTCAACTCTAGTTAGCTCGTGTTTAGTTGACATTGTTGTATATAAGTCGAATAATAAAAAGATAATGTTGATGAGTTGATCATCATATTCATGTGATCATATATATACTCCTTGTACTTTGAGTTATAAATTCTGTTAATTCATAAATATTTAGGTTGAATTAATCTCCCTGGAATAGGAATTGCACGTACTTATGTCAAAGCGACTATTCTATCGATGTAAGCTATTGATTAAAAGATAAGATAAGTCGTACCATTTCTAGAGAAGCCTTTACAAAATCGGATAAATTCATCATTTACTTCTTAGATTATTATTTTTTTCTCAATTGCGTAATATTGTGTATAAGATGGTAAAATCACTATTTGTAAAAGATTTTGTGAAAATTTCCTTACAAATATTATTTTTCGAATAAGATAGTTCAATTCTCGTTAACTCATTAAAGATAAGAAATAATAAAAGCTAAGAGCTTGCAATTTAACTATATATCAAGACTTCTCTCTAGTGGCTCCCTTTTGTGTGGAATTGATTTAATGCTATATATATAGTATCATATGACACCATACAGTCATGTGACGTGCATGGACGCACTTCATATGGTTGTGATTTCACATATGGAGTGCATCGATACATGTCATATGGCTGTATG
>CAVNYN010213634.1:0-19976 GCA_963692815.1 Nyctanthes arbor-tristis | reverse complement strand
AGAATTGACTTACTTGATTCCGAGATCAATATGCTCCTGAATGCCAAAACCAAAACAACCAGTTTCACTGAAGTTCCTTCTCAACAGCTCATACTCCTTGACCTTCAACCCACTCTCAAGAAGCTGCATTGCCTTGTCACCCCTGACTGTGACGTAGCATGCAATCTTTTCATTACGTCTGATTCCAAAGGACCTCACAGTGTATCTTGCTGTGAACCAAACAAAATGACTCCATTAGATACAATACAAAAATATAAAGTTGAGTTTCATTCGTCATTTTATATTATGCTCCCTAATGAAACTAGGTATACAGATGTAACCTTCCAACCTCCTTATTTCAGTCAGCTTTCAGTTTTGAGTTAACTCCATTGATTGAGTAGATATTTCAATTATCGACTTCGAAAAATAGAAAAGAAAATTTTGGCAAGACATTATTTTGCATCTAAACAAATCTCATCAGAAAATACTATCCCATAAAGAAGAAGACAGTAACTGGCGATGAAAAAAGTCACTCTTTGGGTATTAAAATTCTGAACAATTCTCAACTAAGCCAGACTGAACGCAATGAATTAACCATAAGCTATATTTCATCTATAGATCTATTATTACAAAAATATATAGTTACAACTTCAAAACTATTGTCAAGCAAAGCAATGTTTTATCAATTACCATAGACCACACAATATGGTAAAACAAAAATATTACTTTTCAGACAGTAAAGCTACAAAATCACAAATCTACTATAAAGACATGATATCCCCCCCCCCTTTTCTGTGGTAGTTCAATAGCACATTGAAGCTTTTGCTTGCACAGAGTCAATTAAACTTCATTTTATGTTAGCAACCTTTAGAAACTGGCTTCTGACATAGAAAAGCTTACCCTTAGAGAAAACAGGGGATTGACCAGTGAGTTGCTCCAAGACCTGAAAATTACAGGGAAAAGGAATGAAACATTGAAGTACAATTTCCACAGTAAACTAAGTACGACAGTTCAAACAAAATTGTACCTTAGCCGCTCTTGTAAGCCGATCTCCACTCTCACCAACGGAGATGTTGAGCACCAGCTTCTGCACTTTGATCTCTCTCATTGGGTTAGACAGCTTCTTCTCTGACGCCTGCTTTCACACATTCACACACACACAGAATTAAAGAATCAATAAGGCGACGAGTTTTATACATGTATGTCTAAATCAAATGCATAAACAGAATAAGAAGCAGAGTGAAACCATGGCTGTGCAGTGGCGGTGATGAGACTCTCTGCGGCCGGACGACGAGAAAAAATGACCAAGTATCAAAATCCTGATGCGTATAAAGCGGCGGGAGTCAAAACTAGGGTTTTCTGCCGGGTTAATTTCACAAATCGTCCCTTATCTTTGAATTAAGAATCGGATAAGTCGTTAAATTTATTTTCAACCTCTTAGGTCCCCAACTTTTTATAAATTCGCACGATATGTCCTTTTTTACGGATTCTGTCAAAATTACCGTTAATTTCCAATAAAATTATCATTATACCTCTTAACTTTATAATTTTAAAAACAAGAAATTTAGAAACATTAAAAATAATTAAAAAATTAAAAAAAGGAAAACAGCCACCCCACCCCACCCTAGAACGGCCGCCGGAATGCTGCCATTGTCGGCGGCCAAAAAGGGGGTGAATCCCCCTATTTACAGCCAGAAATGGTCGGCCAATTAGGCTAGGGATAATGTAACGTCCCGCACATTTCCACACTTGTCTGGAAAGATTTAGAAAGCCAACCTGAGGCAAGATTAGAGTCTTATAGAATAATTTAGGACATAGTCTAGAATATTTCATTATAAATATCTTGCAAATATTTTATAGAGAATTCTAGATACTCAATTGTAGTCGTTAGATCGAAACGATCCCCACCGTCCATTTAAGGAGGTGAAACTATAAATAGGGGCATTGGAGCATCATTTGTAACTATCTAAGCTCTCTCTAAGTGTAAAGCATACAATTGTTCTCAAAGCTCTCTTCTGTTCTACGTTAACATTCTCTTCTGTTCTACGTTAACATTCTTGCTGTTGTTCTTGTTGGTGTGCCAAGTTCTCAACAATGTTTAGCAGCTTTAGGTAACATAAAGGTTGACTTAGTGTTTAAACCGCATGGGGCGGACAAGGGGCGACAATAAAGACGCTCGCTACTTGTGAGAAAGAAACAAATGCGTGATTCCGACTGCCGTTCTTGGGTGGGGTGGGTTTTTTTAAATTTTTTTATTATTTTTAAATATTTTATTTTTAAAATTAAAAAGTTAAGAAGTATAAAGGTAATTTTATTGAAAATTAACGGCAATATTGATGAAATTTGTTAAAAATGACCTATTGTGCGAATTTATGAAAGGTTGGAGACTCAGAATGTTGAAAAAAATGTATTCTTAACTCAAATATTGGGGATGATTTGTGAAATTAACCTGGCAAAAAACCCTAGTTCTGCTTCCCGGCCCCTTTATACACATCAAGATTTTATTAAGTTCGAAGACTTTGTGGAGGATGTTGGAGTTTTCTTTGTCTTTATTTCCTTTCTAGAGTTTGGTAAGTTTTGCTTACTATCAAATTGATGGGTGCAAGTGTACATATAGAGATGGGTAGATTGTTTTTGTGGATTGTTGTTGATGTTCTTATCTTGGGTTCCGTTGACTTTCTTTAGAATATGCTAACACGCCCACATCTGTCAAGATAAGTTTTGTAACAACAATGACCCTCGGTGCAACCCATAGCCAAATTCATGCGTTAATGTTAGTAACTTTTTTTTTTTTTTTGGGCATAGAGATGAAATAGAGCAGACAACTAAGCACGAGAACAAGTACCAACAAGACGAGAAGAAAAATGCTCAAGATAAGTCTAAAGTCGAGCATGGATCATCTAAGGACCTTTAACAACCCAACGGCTGAAACCTCAATTAAAATTGGAAACAGTATGAAAGGTAAAGCTGACTCATCCTTCATCAATAACACCAAGGAACTAATATAACAATTCGACTTTATGCAAATAACTAGTGATGGCACATGCCTTGCAAAAGCATTAGAAAAACAAATAAAAAAATAGCAAAAATGAGAAAAAATAAATGTTATCTTTATTAATGTGATCTCTCTAAATATCTACAATGTTTTACAAGTAGACAAATCAACTCCTAACACATGGTGATTGGTATCCTCTTTTTAGCATTTCCCATTGCCTTGTTAGCTCATGAATCCTCTTGAACTTGAAGCCTCTTTGAAGCCTCCGTCCTGCATATATTTGGTTTGATTTGCATATTGAACCGTACTTTCACTTTGGTTTGATTTGCATTTTGAACCGTACTTTCACTTCAAATGATAGCCATGCTCTCAATAAATGAGCATATGCATTCTACGATCATTAAACACAATTCCAAGGTCAAACGGATGAAAATATCAACAACAGTTGGGAAGTACGTGCAGCTAAGAAAACAAGGACAAATAGCAAATGGGACAGCCACCAAGTTGTGAACACAAGTACCATGGGTGCATGCCATGTAAAGCCATTGAAGTGTCACTTCTAACACCCACCAATGCATTAATGATACACTATCTGCGCCAAGAATGAAGCTGCAAATGCAGACATACTTTTTACCTACAACATTCTCAAATCTTCGTTTTTGCTCTAGTAGAAGAAATATTTTAGATTCTAATTTACCTAATCCAACAGCACCCCAAGAGGCTCTCCATTGTTAAAACATAGCAAGTAGTTTTTTTTTCCACATTTTATTGATGCGATGTATCATTCAACTGAACCGTAATGCTTATTCATCAAAAAACAAATATAATAGATATTATTATCATATGACAGATGACATGCTTCCTCATTAATGTCTAGGCATATAAGAAATGCTTCCTTTTAAAAGTTAGATTAAGAAATTCATTCTCATTCACATCTATTGAACTTCTTCTTATTCTCAATAGTCTTAAACTCTAACTACAAACCTTCTACGAATTCCATCGAAGATTACAACACCACATAGGCTTCATTTTTTTGTTTTTCATGTGCGTACTTACTTCTTGTGTAACATCCCACTAGAATTTAACCTCTAATAAAGTTACATGGTCGACGATGATGGAATGATTGATAAAGAATGCATTGCTTGATTGACAAAAATAGAAGTGTGGTGACTAAATTACAAGAAGACACAAAGTAGAAGGATTTCTCGAGCAATAAACGAACAATCCACATTGAGCCACACTGCCCTATGAGGTGTATGGTGCTATGTTACGCCACTTGTCGCGTTTAGATTGGCGGATCTCAAAGGTTTATTAAAACTAACTAATTTCCAACTATTATAAAAGGGCTATTGAGTCCCCAAAGTCTCCCAAACCCTCTCAACACCCCATATCTCCTCTCTTCCACCCAAAATTCGTCCAAGGCCACGAAATGGGAACGAATGACCCTTAAAACCCTCTAAAACATCACCCTTGTATTTGAAAAAAAATCCTTACCATGTATAGAAAGATTGTAACCTAAAAAATAGCTTTGATTAAGGAATTTCAAGACTTTAATAGCACTTTTCTATGTGAGAATAATTCAAGGAATGTTTAGATAATCTTTGAAGTGAGTAACACATGTATTGACTCTCTCTATCTCTCTCGTTGAAAATCATGCTTTCTGTAAATTGCTAGTGAGTAACACGTGTCTTAGCTCTATCATTTTCTATCTATTGACTCTCTCTCTCCCCCTCTCTCGTTGAAAATCATGCTTTTTTTAAATTGCTAGTGAGTAACATGTGCATTGGCTCTCCCTCTTTGAAACCGTGCCTTCTTTGGTTCTCCTTGGTATTCGATTGTGCGTAATTGATTCTCATACTCCTATTGTATTGCTTTGACATTTGATACTTATTTTTGTATAAATGATTCTCTCTTGTTTTTGGGCATCGCTAGTAGTACTATCTACCCGTTTGCCTTATTTTGTATTATCTTGTGTGGTACTATAGCCTTGTTACGTGGTCTTGGTCATATTGAATTGTTATTGAATATTTATTTATTGTGCTTACGGGTAAGGGCTAAGCTAGTGGTGGTGGCCCCGCGTGAACACATGAATGGTCTTCCTTGCAGTACTATGACCTTCTTTGCATTCCATTATGAGCCAATACATGTTATTCACTGGCTACTTTTGTACTCACCCCCCATCTTCTATAATCCTGTGGGTATTGAATTTAAAAGCTTTGTGGCCGGACCGTCCTAAAGATAGAGGAGATACATGTATGTAATCGAGACTTCAGTGTGTGGCTGAAGTTTCGTTGTGGGTAACCTACAATGCATTTAATTATCAGAGTGCACAGCGAAAGCGTCCCAATATTTTGAATTGTGTTTGTAAAGTCTCACCCTCGATTTTGAATCGAGATACATGTTTACATGCTTCTGTTATTGTTAAAATTGGGAGGCATGACATCTTTTGTTTTTCATGTGCAGATATATATAGCTCAAATCTATATATTTATAATATTAACTAGGTAATGAGTTAATTTTTTTCCCTCTTAAAACTGGCATTCTAAGGGGATTAGGAATATGATGTCATACTGACGTCGCTGACGTCTCATTAATTTTTCTTTTTTTTTTTTCGTTTACCGTAATAATAATCTATATATTTATAATAAAAACTAAGTTGTAAGTTAATTTTTTCCTGCCTAAAACTAGCATTCTAAAGGAATTAGGAATATGATGTCATACTGATGCTGTTGATATCTCATTTATTTTTCTGTTTTTATTTTCATTCACTCTTATAATAATCTATACATTTATAATATTAACTAAGTTGTGGGTTAATTTTTTTCTGCCTAAAACTGACATCCTAAGGGAATTCGGAATCTAATGTCTTGCTGATGTCACTGCCGTCTCATTTATTTTTCTGTTTTTATTTTCGTTCATTCTAATAATAATCTATATATTTATAATACAAACTAAATCGTGGGTTAATTTTTTCCTGCCTAAAACTGGCATTTTAAGGAAATTGCAAATCTGATGTCATGCTGATGTCGTTGATATCTCATTTATTTTTCTGTTTTTATTTTCGTTCATTCTTATAATAATCGGATAATACTAACTAAGTGGTGTGTTAGTTTTTAATTTTGCATAGTAATTTTTAATAATTTATTTATTTGCTCAACTTGATCCTTTTTTTTCAAATTTTCAGAATTTTATTTATTAAATCTTTTAATTTTGTATAGTAATTTTTAATCATTTCCCAGTTATTGAGGCGGAACTTTTGACCTATAGAGATGTTTTAGATTTCGATTAATTAAGTAAGTATATCAATCAAATTATTAATTATCTCTTTCTTTGCGTTTAACTTGGTAAGTGCAGCAATCAAATTCGTAATTATCTCTTTCCTTTTATATTTGAATAATCAAAACAATCTTTAGGACGTCTAATCGAGTAAGTATACAAGTAGCTATATATATTGTACACATATATTTGCCAGCAATTGATCAAGTAACAAAAAATATCAATTTTAGAAGCAGTTGCACATATTTTTTTAGCTAATTTTTAGTTCAAGTGATCTGGTTGATGAACATATATCACTTTTATTTTTTATCATTTAATTAATTGTTTGTTTTAGTTTATTTTAGATATGTATATGTATTTCTCGTACAACGCACAATTAGATTAGCTAGTGAACTATGTAAGGTCAACTACCCTCAAAGACAATGGTGAGGTGCGGGTAGGAAGCACTACATTGAGTTGCTGAATAACAACAAGAGATGGTGCAAGAAAGTATATGATGAAGTATATAAGTCGAAAAATGGTTTCATAACGGGCTGGAAGAAGACTTTCATCGTTATATTGTTTCTTAACTTCTTTCACCGTTATCTTGTTTCTTAACAAAATTCATAACTAAACTCTCCAATCAAATGCCCTGCCCTCTATTTTATTTTTCTTCTTTTTTTTCTTTTGGCTCCTTTACAGGAAAAGTTGCATCTCTTCTTTCCATGATTCAATAAATTCATGAACAATTTCCCCACATAATGATGAAATTAAGTCGAAAAATATCCAGTTGGAAGAAAATTTGACATAAAAGTTTATTATGTAGTCAAAAATTAAAGAATTTTTTCAATAACATATACTCCAACGAAGTAAACGCAATTCAGATTTTTTCTTTACATTCTAGCAAATGACATCTTGGATTATCATTGTACTTGCGTGAATGATCAACCTATATAACAGAACCAATATTCAAGAATTAAACTAATTAGAATCAATTAACAACATACAGATTTTACTTCCCTATATTCAAATCAAACAACATATTGAAACTGGAAAATGCAAACCCAACGATTATGAGTAAAAACAACAAAGAATCATAACATACTTGAAAATAAAAATTAAGAAACTCGATCAAAAGAGGGAAAAAAGAAAGAAAGCAAAATGCATGTGAGATGACTCACCCCCAACCAAAGTAAAATGCATGTGAGATGACTCACCCCAAGCCAAAGTAAAAAAGAAACAAATCACAAAAAGGAAAAAAAAAAGAATCAGCAGGAAAGGAAAAAAAGCATGTACATTTTTCTTGGATCAGAAAAGACTTGACTTTGGCGATGAAAAATGGGTAAAATACCTAGGACAATCTTCCAATTATATTGGTAGAAGAATAACACAAAAAGTGAAAATCCACAGCTACTAAGAGGCACCTATGACACTTTCGGAGCAAAAGAGTCCCTCCATCTTAGTCCGAAAGACACAAAACAAACTGAAAAAAATTGAAAAAGAAGATACCCAAGAAAACACTTCATCGAATGGGGCAGCAACAACAAATTAAAGAAAGACCTTAACCATTATAGTTACCAATGACAAATGGCAGCGACAACGGAGGAATATGGGAGGATTGGAGAGGCAAAGATAGCGCTTTGGAGAGGGAATGGAAAGCGTTGTCATTCCGTGTATTTATATGGTAATGCCCCCACCCAAAAAAACAAAAAACAGGCTTTGGAGAAGGAATGGAAAGCAGTCTCGTTTCACGTGTTTATATGGTAACACCCCCACCAAAAAAAAAAAAAAAACAGAGAGAGAGAGAGAAGCATCGAAACGACCGCATATTAGACGATCACAATGATCAGTGAATCCTCAACTGGCAATTTTTATATATAGTTGAAACATGTCCAATTGCATAACTTCAGTTGACACCATACCGCAATTTACCCCCGAGTCATGCTATTGTTCTAGATTGCAATATACGGTGAAACCAAAATTAAACATCCAGAACATATCATACTCATAAATTGGCTAAACAAAACGATCAAAGGTTCAACTAAATTTATATAATATAAGACTGAGTAAAATAAGCTTGACAGCAAGACGAATTAATGCAATTATCCAAAAACGTTGAGCTCAAGATATAATAGACAATCCACAAATGATCATATACTCAACAAGGTCTGATTCCACTCTTAAAATTAATTTGTAATGTTCGACGACTTATTGAGGATAACTCCTTCGTATTTAACCTGGAACCATTTCATTGCATCCTCTTTTGTGACTCGGTGCTGGATTCCAACACGAGATTTGCACCTGCGACGTCTGCCAACACGGTAACCCGGACGCTCCAAAACAACATAGAAGTCCATACCATAAATTCCAGTTGACGGATCATACCTGGAGAATTCATGGATAAAAATAAACTGTTTAATGATGAAAAGAAATCTGATCCATGGAAGCAACACAAATGTAAAACAAAAGATGGCAATCCTAGTAAACAAGAGTGTCAAAGTCATTGCATCATGAGGTAACTACTGCAATTTCTAATTCAAGTCAGTTTATTTCAATTCCCCCCCAAAAGTCAACCTGACCACAGGATGTGTATTAATTTTGGAAAAATAAAAAAAAAAAGCTTTGCAAATTAAAAGGGAGAGCAGGCCCAACCACTTAACAAAAATAAGACGGAAGAAGTTGCACAATCAAAATACCACTAAGAGAAAATACACTGCAAGAGACCGCAGGAACCATATGCTACAAAACTATCCAACCAAAGATCAACTTTTATATAAGTTAACTTTTGGTGACTTAGATGAAAGGGCAAGTACACATACAGTAGTAAGATCCCACAAAGTTACAAGAATGTGCTAAAATTATTATTGACAACCCATAAAACCGAACTCATGGTGATTTGCGCAAGAGGCAATAGCACTAACATGACAATCTGTCAAAGTTTGTTACATCTTGTTCCAGAATTATTTAAAAAAAAATGTTATATGTTATGGGATAAGATAGATAAAATTTTCAAGAGGCACTAAAAATATAACTACTACCAACCCTCCACCGTAAGATTTAATTGGTTTACCCAATTTTACATACACCATTAATCAATGTACAAGAATGAAAGAGAACAGTATCATAGAATTGACTTTACTTGATTCCGAGATCAATATGCTCCTGAATGCCAAAACCAAAACAACCAGTTTCACTGAAGTTCCTTCTCAACAGTTCATACTCCTTGACCTTCAATCCACTCTCAAGCAGCTGCATTGCCTTGTCACCCCTGACTGTGACGTAGCATGCAATCTTTTCATTACGTCTGATTCCAAACGACCTCACAGTGTATCTTGCTGTGAATCAAACAAAATCACTCCATTAGACAAAATACAAAAATATAAAGTTGAGTTTCATTCGTCATTTTATATTCTACTCCTTAATGAAACTAGGTATACCAATGTAACCTTCCAACCTCCTTCCTATTATTTTTATAAGCTATCTCCATTTAATTGAGTAGATGTTTCAATTGTCCACTTTGAAAGATAGAAAGGAGATTTTTGGCAAGACATTATTTTGCATTTAATCAAATCTAATCAAAATATACTATCCCATTGGGAAGATGACAATAACTGCTGATGAAAAAAGTCACTCTATTGGTATTAAAATTCTGAGTATTTCTCAACTAAGCCAGACTGAACGCAATGAATTAACCATAAGATATATTTCATCTATAGATTTATCCTTACAAGAACATATTACAACTTCAAAACCAGTTCAAGCAATGCAATGTTTAATCAATTACCATAAACCATTTGGGCATATTTTGACAATATGGAAAAACAAGAATATTACTTTCCTGACAGTAAAGCTACAAATTCATCATATTTAAGCAAAATCCGAAGAATCATGCACATTTACCATAAGACCTTATATCAACCCCCCTTCTTTCTGTGGTAGTTCCAGAGTCAAATAAACTTCATTTTTTGTTAGCAACCTTTACGAACTGGCTGCTGATATAGAAAAGCTTACCCTTAGAGAAAACAGGGGATTGACCAGTGAGTTGCTCCAAGACCTGAAAATTACAGGGAAAAAGAATGAAACATTGAAGCACAAATTCCAAAGTAAACTTACAACTATATTTCAAATAAAATTGTACCTTAGCAGCTCTTGTAAGCCGATCTCCACTCTCACCAACGGAGATGTTGAGAACCAGCTTCTGCACTTTGATCTCTCTCATTGGGTTAGACAGCTTCTTCTCTGACGCCTGTTTTCACACATTCACAGACACATAGAGAATTAAAGAATCCATAACGCGACGAGTTTTATACACATACGTCTAAATCAAATCCATAACAGAATAAGAAACAGAGAGAGACCATGGCGGTGCAGTGGTGGCGACGAGACTCTGCCGCCAGACAATGGCAAAAGTGACGAAATAACAGAACCCTTTCGTATATAAAGGAGCGGGGAGTCGAACTAGGGTTTTCTGCGTGCCTCTTAAAATTTTAACGAAGAGTCCTACGAGGTTCGGCACTTGGTATAATTTAGTCCATAACACCATATGTTCATTTAATATAGTACCACATAGTGTCATATGATCATGTGACATGTATCAGGACATGCCGCAAAAGAAATCACAATCATCTAGTATGTGTCAATGCAAATTCATTATCCAAATCTTATTACCATATTCATTATTTCACTTTCTATTATTTTATTTACTAATAAATACTCGAATGATATGACATTTCCATTTTAAACACGCTTAAGACAAGAAATCACAATTTAGTAGGTTTTTTTTTCCATATACTTGGGAAGGAGAAATCACAATATACTAGTTAATTGGCGTGGATATTCAATGCCACTTTCGTTCGGTCTATTGTCACATAGTTGAGAAAAAAAGGATCAACTTCGGGGTGAAAATAAAATATTTGGGGATCTTCTGTCTATTGTTACATAGAAAAGAAAAAAGGATCAACTTGGGGATGAAAATAAAATATTTGGGGATCAATTTGCAAGCCAGACAATGTATCAAGACTAACTGCACCATCCTATAATTCTATGGAAAATTCGCGTCACGTTTATCCATTACACCCATGTATTATATGAGAAGGTACTATAACCACATATTTAAATTTTTGAATTAGGATGCCCAAAATATTATAAAACTAGATAGTAATTCTATAGAAAATACACTTAATGTGCATCTATGCAACCAAATGAGACAGAAGTAACAAAATAGCTCCTAAAAGTGCTAGAAAAATTTCACGTGACTAGAATCGACAACAAGACGCTCATCAAAATTAAACAGCATTTCATTTTTGAGTCATCCAACAATTATCTTTAAAGCTGAGAAAACCCACCCTTGATTTTTTTTTTTGTTTTCCAAACGATCCCTTTGAATTCTCACATTTTCTCGTCTTTCCACCTCACTAAAAATCAAAATCTCATATGCAGTTTCTCCTCTAAAACATAGCAACACTTTTAGATTTGTTAAAAAGGAACATATTAGAGCACAAGCACAATAACTAGACATGAATAATAATAATATAATCAAAACAGATTCCTACATTGATTGCAATGTACAGGCATTTAAATTTTGTTTAGCTAAGACAACATTTTCGACAAATTCCACCAACTTTTGAGTTAGGCCTGGACGTGGTACCCACCACGAGAATGTCACTTCAAGGAGTTGAAAAACAATGCTGCAGGCCAAATCCAGCTGAATGTTTACTCGAGGACCTTCCTTCTGCTATGCATCCAAGAACTAGCTTAACTGCACCAATATCACGTCATGTCCCTGCTGGATGAGGATGGTTCAGACCAGCTTGCCGCCGAACATGCTCGGGTATCAGTAGGTTTGGCAGCTCGGGGGATGCTCCGGCTAACTGTAATGCAGAAAGTAATCAAGGTTCTAGGTTATGAAGATATAAGCTATTCAAGTCTGTTAAAAGATCTGATCAATTCTAAGTTTAAAATTGCATCTGAATCCTTCCTTTTGATAGCATAAAAGCCGATAGCTATAAATCTTCTATAGTTAGAATGGAAGTTCTACATAAGTAAATTATCAACAAGGACGATTGGATAAAAGCAACCGGCCAGAACTAATAAGAAAAAATGTCAAATTGCAGATTCCCCCCCCCCTCCAAATGGACGGATTGCAATGCGAATGGAATAAATGAACATCAATACTCTTTGATGTCTTCTGATTAATGCCCTACACACATGAAAAGGAAGGATAGAATCATACTTCCTGTTTAAAATTGAAAAGTGGAGGGAAAGGGCGACCATTCGGCAGGCGGGCATTTGGTTGCCGGAGCTCATCAAAGAAAGGATGGGCACATGCTTCTAGCTGCAGAGAGCAAAAAAGCAACTTCAATAAAGACTAATGAGAAACTTATTCATTAACAATACTGATTGACAACAATCAATGAGAATGAACTGTTAAGAGCAAGCTTAATGTAGGGTGAAAAGGCCAAAGTGATAAAATGAGGGGGAAAAAGCCCAATTCTCAAATGTGTAGGGGGAAAACATAGATAGAGGGGGGAAAACTTTTATTTGGGCCCCACAATTTGATACATTGCAACTTTTATTGGTTGCCATGCTTTTCCAAGTTAAAAAATGTGAGGGGGAATTGGGTAAATGAGGGGCTAAATTTAGCCCAATTCCTTCAAAATTGGTTTTTTCCACCCTCTTCCCCCAACACTATTTGATAATGTTCTAATAAAACATCTATTGTCACAGTATCCACAAAGATATTTGGAGATCTACGTGTACTGGTACAGACATCATTAGGAATTTACAAGCATGATTCTGTATAAGAAACAAGTATATAGAAAAGAAGAGAAAAAGGGAGACCCCGATTTTTTTCTTTTTTTTTTTTTTTTGGTTGGGGGGGGGGGTGGGGAGAGCATTCCAAGTTGGGGAAGAAATGTAGGTAATCTTTACCATTTTCCTTTATTTTTTCCCCCTTTTTCTCTTTCACTTAAGTTTCATAAAACCTAAGCGTATTTACCTATTTTGCCCATTGCCCATCAAGATAGCGCTCCCAATGCAATATAGTTACCCTCTTAACAGTTGGGGAACAGTTTTTGTCTAATGGGGCTAGCTAGCACAGGGTTGGGATGATGTAGCCAACGGAAAAGGTCCGCAAACTTTTAAAACTACATATAGGTTAGAGGGGACCAATAATGCAACACTCGTTTTATGAGAGAAAAATAAAACAAACTCACCGCTGTGCAGCGGAGACTTGGAGAATACTGAAGAAGTCGTGAAGCAAGATCAATTGCTTCAGGAGGCATCCGCTTGTGGAAAACCTGACGAGAGAGCTTCTTATGTGCTTCTGAACTAAACCATTGCTGTATTCTAAAGATTACTGAGGAGTTAACATTTTGTGGGTGGAAAATAACTTACATACCTTGTGCCATGGATGAGCTTTAATCTGAGGAAACCTAAAATCAGTATAATTTGGATTCATGCATCGTATTTCTTCTCGAGTTGGAGTACCAAGAACCTATTTTAGAATGACTTACAATTACTAAATGACTGCATCATTAAACTGTCCCTTGACATATAAAAATGTAAGGTAACTTTACGGACTCACCTTGATAATTTCTACAAGTTGATCAACTGCATTTTCTCCCGGAAATAGTGGCTGCGGAGAGTTATTTAGTGTGAGGAATTAATATCATTCTGCAAATTTCATCAATTGTACAAGGATGTTACAAACCTGCCCCAAAAGAAGATCAGCAAGGACACAACCAGCAGACCAGATATCAATTGATGTTGTATATTCTGTTGCACCAAAAATGAGTTCTGGAGCCCGGTAGTAACGAGAACAAATGTATGATATATTCGCTTCACCCTTCACCTGATTAAAAAGAACGCAACGAATCATGAAAGATGCATAGAGCATCAAACAGATAACTTGAATAACATCACCAAATAACTTCATCTTCCACAAGAACTACTAAAGAATTTGGGCAACTAGCCTTTCTGGTAGTAGAATGAAAACCGAAGTGGCCCTGATCCCCATAGAAATTAACTTGTGATATTTCAGATACTTTTCTAGACCTATTGTTGATTGTGTCATAAAGACTCTTATTCCCTGGTCCCAATCGACCCGCGATAAAATATGTATCACAAGCACTAAGGGCTATAGCTCAATTGGTAGAGCACCTCGAGCTGTGGATGCAGCTAACTCTCCATGAGGTAATTGCTCAATGCCTTATGGTGTTCCCGCTGGTGAACCTCTGCATTAGGACTAGCATGTCATGCTTTCTTTTCCAGTGGAAGCAACAAACTATGTCACTATTCCCATCTCACTGCCATAGACGACATCTTTCCTCAACCCACCCACCCCACAACCCAAAATTGTGCTTCTTTTCCTCCACTCATTATTCTTTACCTCTGATATGCTTAGTCTATGTTCTTCACGATCTTTCTAACTCATTCCATAGAAACAAAAGACACCTATTGATACTTTGCTGAACGTAAAGATGTAATATAAGACCTAAATCTACCATTATAATCAATATGTAACATTCTAAAGATGCCTCATGCCTGCATGAAACTGGTGATGGAAGGTATGTGCCATAAAACCAGATAAGGTGGGCAACTGCAAGTGTGAGAAAATAAAAGAAAGCATGAGTAATAAGGAAATGAACGTACCAGAACTTTAGCACTTCCAAAGTCACAAATCTTGACCTGATGGGTGAGAGGATCAACCTGCACATAACAAGCCCTGGTGGTTTACAAGAAGCTACAGAACAGTACAATTCCAACACGGCATACGGGAAATAGAGGTGCAGTGCTAGATGGAAGCATGGTTGAAATAGCTTACCAAAACATTCTGAGGCTTTATATCCCTATGGCATACCCCGGGAACTGTGTGGATATAAGCAAGCCCTCTAAATAACTGAAAAAGATGTATCGTTTTATTAGAACTAAAAACTATAGGCACATAAAAGTTAGAAAGATAACAAAGCCAAAAGATTAAAACCTGATATGTGTAGAGTTTGACATAGATGAGCGGCATATTTTGATTTGAATTATTGTAATGCTTTAAGACCTTGTACAATGTCTCTGGGACATAATCCATGACCAAATTAAGGAAAAGCTCATCTCTTCTTGTTGTTGAAAAAAAACAATGCTTCAGAGATATCATGTTTGGATGGTCCATCATGCGCAATAACTGCAGCTCACGATTTTTGTAACGCTTATCTTGCAAAACCTTTTTTATGGCCACACTTTCTCCAGTTTCCAAGCATTTTGCCTAAAGGAGAGTGATTGTAAATTTTTAATTTTACAGAATCCCTTTCCAAAACCTCCCAAAGTTTTTGTAACAAAACTTCCCATTATGTGTGGCATGCATGAAATACACATGGCATGCATCCATACACGCCACATGGGGTGGGAAATTTTGTCAAAAAACTTGCGGGAGGTTTTTGAAAATTTTCCTAATTTTATAATCTATAGAGAATCTCTTAAAAATTAAAATAGCACTCAGTCATGAATACACACCTGAAAAACTATTCCAAATGATCCCGTACCCACAACCCGCTCTGCCATGTAACTAATAATCTGCAAAAAAGGCACCATAAGCAAACCCAGTAGGGCAGGAAACCAACAAAGCAATCAATTAATCATAATGATTCTGAAATGTCCTTATGGAACTAAGATTTTCAGAACTTCCCAAGTTTAACATTGAACAACTAGTGCCAATAAAACTGAAATGATGAAGTCCATTCACTAACCCTTTTGGGCTCGCCATTTTTGCCTCCAATTGTGGTCGAGATAATATGCCCACCAACTTGACCATTACTATCAACTAGAGAATCCGACATATCCTGCAATTGAACCAAGCCACTGCATCAATGATAAAACAAAATGATTCCAATTATAACAACCCAATTAACATCAACAAACTCACTCAGGTAGTACCATACTAATCCGCACAGTTGCAAACAGTCAACTAAAACTCATAGCATGACATTGGAAATATGAAAATCAACTAAAACTCAAAATTGAAAACAAAATGATTCAACAGGATAAACGCTCTGCTGAGAACAATAAGCAGTGTTAGACACAAAGTATAGCTCGCAAGAAAGCATCACATGGCATAAAACTTGTAACAGAAACAAAGACAATACTGCAATTAGCAGGAGAATCAACCGTCAGGCGACTGCATGAAGCAAACTCCATTCAACAGATTCATATGCCATTTACCTAAAGTTGAAGAAAAGCAGCTAAAGGTTTACCTAAAGAAAAGTAAGGCAGTCCAGATAATCAATAAAAATAGTCAGAACACATAAAAAAACAAACAAAAAAGGAAAAAACAAAGAACGCCAAAATCTCACACTAGGCGCAAACGGTGCTCTTAAGTGCACAAGGCTTGCTCGAAATTATAACACATCACAGAGCGCAACAAGAAAAGAGAGGAAGTTAAATAGAAAAAGAATGAGAAAGAAGAAAAGGGGAAATACTAAAAACTTCAAAAATCTAACACGTGCCGAAACTAAACATCCAATCTTTGTGACATCCAGCGAGAACTTCAAATCAAGAAATAGTAAAGCATAAAAAATGGACTTAGATCGCGGGAATATTTCCCTAATATAAGTCCAGAAACCACCTTCTAACCTCATCAGAGAACTGAAAAGCTAAGATCAAGCAAAAGCTGAAACTTTTAAGCTAGATCACAGGCAGAATAAGAAAATCCCACCCAGTTGCTTTGAGAGAAAAGAAACACAAAATGCAGACAGAAAAGGGAAGTCTCGAAGGGAGGGGCGGAGATATGATACCTTGTCGGTTTCCATGGTGGCAGCGAGTTTCACGGCGGCGGCAGCTGCAGGTGGAGGTGGTCGTTGAGCTGAAACTTGGTCAAGGGAATGATTAGGACCGTAATGATGATAATGATGGTTGGTTGGTGGATTTTGCTGATGCTGCACACCGGCCCCACCGGCAACGAAGCCATGTGAAGATGTGATCTCTCTCATTTTTCGTTAAAAAAAAAAGGGCAAAAAAATAAAATAAAATAAAATAATAATAATAATAAATAGTAATAAAAATTCCTTTGGAAAAAGGAGTAATAATAAAAATAACCAAGGAGTTGTTCTAATGGACTTGTTCATTAGAAGAGAACAAAAATTAACCAAAATCTTGTTGTAACGTAAAGACACTTTTTATCAAGCATTTATAGGGATGGTTCTCACCATTCGCCATTATAGAGATGCATAACGAGTTAGTAGACTCAGAAAGCACCTGGTCCGACCCATAAAAAGCCTGATGAGCTAGGGCCTGAGTTGACCCCCAAATTCCGACTAGTGTGGCTCGCCTGGCCAAAAAGGGGCGGCCTATACACCGGCCTTTAAGGGCCCCTGTCAAAGTTAGATAGGAAAAAAAGGAAAAATTAAATTAAGGTAAGAAAAAATTAAATAAAAAAAGGCCAGCTTTGCTCAGAAAATGCCAGAGATAAAGTTTGGGTCGAGCCTCAATTTCTCGAGCTGGTCGAGCCGGGCTTTAGTTTGGACTTTTTAAGCTGGGAATCAAAAAGCCCGAGCCGAACTCTAGCCCAAATCTAGGCAAGCTGAGCAAGCTCTGCTAGGCTCGTTGACATGGCTACACCAATATGATCTGTTAACTACTTATATTCAAAAATAGTAAACAAATTAGTATTTGATTTTTTTTAATGGAATCCTAGTATAAAGATCGGAATTAATTTAATTAATTAATGAAAAGTGACGATATTTGAAAGTTAAATTTTTCTAAGATGATGTGACTTTATGCCTTTGTATTGTAGACTAGAAAATGTCATTTACCATCCGTAATAACTAATATAAATATTGAAAAAGGAAAATATATTCCCCTCACATTTTTACACTAAATGCACTATATTTTATTTGTGTTTAAAGATCTTTTAACTTTATTCTTTGTGACATTATATCCCTTAATATCTTATATTTCATTATTTCGCGAGGTAACTCATTAATTAGATCTTTTTATTTTTAATAATAAATTTAAGTCAAAAGGTTTTGATAATATATACTTTAAAATCATAAAAAAACATATTGTCTTATTTTTATATTTTTCACTATTTTACTTTTTAAAAATATTTAGTGTTTCTTTTAATGGAATTTGTACAAGATAAACATTATTTTATACAAGATGTAATAAATATTAAAAAATTATATATATGAAACTATGACATAAAAAATTTAAGGACCTAAATATAAAAATTTTTGAAGTTAAATGATGTTACAGATAATTAATTTGTAGTGTAATTAATAAAATTTATGGTGTAAATATAAGCAACGTATTGAAAATCTTCATTTGAACATGGTACTTAGTGTTAAAATGAGCATCTTAAATTATTGTGTATTTGTGCCCTACATGCTGTGGGGCCCAACACATGGGGCCAGTGGAAGGTGATCATACATAGATTGAATTTTTTATTTTTCATTTTTTAATGAAGATAGATTGAATTTTTTAAGAATGCATAGACTAGTATTTTGCTGTAATAATAACTGTTAAAGAAAGCTTGCGTTGTGATTAGTAAATATACTGTTCTTGTGGTGAAATCTATATATACTAGAGATCGGAAAGTAGGTGTAAAATTGAATTTTCAATTAGGAAAGATTCAATTTTTTTTAAGATTTTGTTTGAAAGAATCTATTTCATTTTACCATTTTTTTTAAAATTTAATTTCTGTATATTGATAAGTTACATAACTTACCATTATTAGTAAAACACTCACTATTGATTTAAAAAATTGTAAAAGCACAAGTGTTCCAATGACTAAGTATTTACGTGCCAGGACCGAGGTCTCGGGTTCGAATCCCCTCCCCCACCCCTATTATCCCTCCCCTCCCCTCCCCTCCCCTATTATCCCCTTATATCAAAAAAAGCTGTAAAAGTACAACTACATTTTGTGGTTAATAAGATAGTGAGCAACCTTATTAAAGTTTAAAAAAAATTGAAAAAAATATTATTCAAGTTTTAATATATAAACAACAATAATGAGTTAAAAAGAAAAAGAAAATAATAGACAGTTATCAATAATGGACAATTACATATATTAATGAGACAGTTAAAATAATACATGTTTTAGAAAAAATAATTCTATAAACCTTACTAATATACAAGAAATTAAAGTAAAAAAATAAAATAAAAAACAAATGAATTATGTATATAAGTTATGTCTTCTAAAATAAATAAATAAATAAATAAATAAATAAAATGAATTATGTCTTCAGAATATATCTTCTTCTTGTGCTCTTAGCCTTTTTGGTATCATCATATATTTTTAATTTTTTCAATACAAACTAATTATGTATATAAGCTGTCTTTCTAATTAATTTTTTTTATTTTCTCTTTATAGACTTTATTGAAAAGGTTGTCACCAAATATTCCCTAAAATATTAAAAGTTATCTACGGATCGAAGAAGTAATATCAAGACACGTCAAACTTATTTTAGATTATTATGATTACAAATAAGAGTCAAGATTAACTTCTTTTCGAGTACTCCTTAAAAAGTCAATATTCAATCGTGGGTAGTTCTATATAGCAATGTTTAGAGTTGTGAATCATGCTAATATGAAAAATACTTAAATGTGATAAAAATATTAAGAATTAGAAGTCAATTAATGAAACCGGCGAATACTGTGTATAACGAGATTTTCTAAAATTTTTAGTAATATTAACAAAGTATTTATTTTTATTATATTAAAATGTCACTTTGTTCATTATTTTGCTCCTATATTATTAATT